>JAGPOW010003642.1:101837066-101848557 GCA_030014935.1 Caiman crocodilus | reverse complement strand
TCCTAGGGAAGTGGTTCTTGCTCCTACCTTGGGCATCTTTAAGAGTAGATTAGATAGGTACTTGGCTGGGGTCCTGTGACCCTGGCACTCGTTCCTGCTATTGGCGGGGGGGGTCGGACTGGATGGACTGCTTCAGGCCCCTTCTGACCTTAGATACTATGATACTATGAAGGATCTTGCAACAGAAAGAAAAAATGCTTTAATTAGTATGGATGGATGGATGTATACTTTCCTATGTGGCTGTCTTATATCTCTCAAATCTGAGCTGTTCAAGCAGCTGATTTGGTAATCAGTGAAAGTTTCTAGCTATAGAAATCAGAATTCTTTGGAGAAAAAGGATTGCCCATTGCATGTTTCTCTCCCCCAAATGATCTGTGAGAGAGACTTGAAAAGATGGCTAACAATTCTTAAGTTTTGGAGATTAAGTACTCAAGAGAGAACATTTTTTTAAGCCTTGTGGTAGATTTGTGTCTTCTGTCTTGAATGTAGTCTTGTCATTGTAAGTTTTACTTGTAGCTTATTCCTCAGACTGGTATGTGGCAAATTTTGTTAATTTGTGTCTCAGCTGAGCTTTTAGAGTCCAAGGTGATTATATAAACTGCCTGTGAATGCCTTCTTAGATTTAAACTAGCATTTTTCATTTTTGGATGCTACCACTGCTGGCAGAGGCTGTTCACTACCCAGAGTACAAAACTTCCTAGTTATGCTTCTGGCTACGTGAAAATTGGCCTACTTTTTGAATGCCACTTTTTTTGGATTCAGCCTGAACATATTAAACTTTTGGCTTAAGTACAGATCGTCAAAAAGCTCGAGGCTGAATCGATTCAGTCTTTGCAGGTTAGTCTAAGCTTCAGACATTGAACTGAGAAACATCTGGATACCCCTTTCCTTTTGATTTTGGAAATGCAGCCACATGCCTGAAGTAGCTCAAGCCAGAAGCTGGGGCAGGGGGTAGGCACTAGAGCACAGCTCTTCGACATGTAGCCGGCATATACTGTGTATTCACTTTCTCTTGCTGCTGCTCCTGAGGTCTCTGGGATTTGCAGTCCAGACTCTCAGATGCAGGACTCTTCCTGTTTCGAGGCACAGGCATTGTCTGCTTCCAGGTACTTCTGGGACTTGTAGTCCACAGTTACAGCCAGCAGTATGTTTTGAGCAGGGGAAGAGGTGTTTAACTCCCCTCCCTGACTGCAGACTCCAGTTGGGGTTTGTCTGGGTAGGTCAGTCCCTGCTTCCTCCCTCCCTCCCACACCCAACCCTCCTCCAGTGGAGCAGATAGCACAGCCCCTCTCAGGGCTGGAAAGCATGCTGGGATGCTGGGGAATTGTGATTTAACTTGAACCAGGAAGGGGTCTGGGACAGAAGTTTCATAAACTGATTTGTCCTAAATCAGTTTAAGTTTGATACTACATTCAACCATCATCTTAAACCAGTTTCATCCATTTTGAAACTGGTCTATGTGCACTGAGCTTTTGTTCTGTTACAAGTTTAAATCAGTTTCAGATTATATAAACTGGTTTATGTGTAACTTCTGTCCCTAGGTTTGGAGTTTACCAAGGCTGTTGAGGCAATTTAGGAGGATGGGTATTTGTAATTGTTTGTGAGACCATCTGTAATGATACCTAAGCTATTGGTTACTAATCCCTTCAAGCATCATAAAAGAGTGGAACAGAATCCATCCATATAATAAAAACCATTATCATGATATGCTTATATATACAGTTATGATATGCTTTCAAAGTGTCCAAGTATGGGTTATATTAGTGCTGTTCTCAGATGGACTGTAAAATTGTTTCTCCCTCTGAATATCGAGGACCAGGTGGGAAAAATCTATTCAAGATGCAGGTGAGTGTCTCCTTCAAGCACTCTGTGAAGCATGGCTCTTTGTCTTTTCTCTCCCCTTTACATTGTCAAGAATCTAGTTGCTTTAAATCAGGAATGTCAAAATTGTTCCCCTGGCCTGGATCTGGACCCACCCAAGGTTTGAACTACACTTGGACTCTTGGCACGGTAGCAGCTGGAAGTGGGAAGGAGCTTCAGCCGCCACCACTGCCTGAGCCACTTAAAAAGGGGCAGCATGGGCCAGGGGCTCTAGTCTCTTATGGGGGGAAGGGGGTGCTTATGAGGGAATCTCATCTCTTATGGGGGGGTCAGCCCCCTCTGAGCTTCCCTGTATTTTGAACTCTGGATCCACCTCTAGCAGGTGAGTGCCATGGGATTTAATACAGTTATTGTTTGCATCCTGCTGCTGACATGTCTCTAACTGCGTTCCATACCCTGGATTTTACCAATGGGCTCCACTCCAATTCACCCAACTCATGAATCTGTGGACCCTTTAGGAGCCCTGTGGGCCAGACAAGGCTCTGCAGGCCACATATTGGTACCCTTGCTTTAAATGGTATATGGATTTACATGGCATATCATGATATTACTTAGCTGTCCATAGCTGCCAAAATGTAGAGAGAATTGATTTAAGATTCTTAAGGATAAGTTTTTGGCTAAGAAGTACAGGAAAGCTATAGCTTCTCAAGGGTGGTAGTGTTTTTTGGTGGGTTTTTTTTGACTAGTGAATGTAAATGTTAAACAAGTTTTTTGGCAAAGTGCGTTGGATAGCTTGAGGCTATGTCGAGTGCAGATAGTTAATGGCAGGGGTCAACTAAACAAGGATTGAATGTAGCTGTAAAGGGAGTGTCAGGGAAAGGGAATGCTTTTCAGACTTTAGGTGACACGCTATAAAAACAGAAAATATCCTGACACACAACAAGAAGCTTCAATTAAATACTTGATAGTTACTCTACCTAACAGGAAATGTAAAACATTAATTATTACCATTTCATTTTTGTCTCAACATTACAGTTAGTGCAAATGCTCACCATTAGGTGAGCTTTGAACTTCCGGATTGTTTTTATAGCAGTTCTGTTTAGAAGCCTACTTTAAAACCAGAAAAATATATATACATCACTTTAAATTGTCAGAAATGACTGGGAGGGGGAGAAATCTTTCAGCAGGTTGAAAGATTTTGGGGGGGTTATTGTAGAGACAAAGTAAATATTTTACATGGAAAGTAAATGAGCTCCTTAGGCTGAAGACTGGCACAGTCATAGGATATTTGTTGGAAATAAAAGCATCCTGGTTCTTGTTCTCTAAGCAGCCAGTTTTTAAAACTACTGCCTCTTCCCTATGTTTGCTAATCCATTTCCTGGGAAATTGTGGTCAAATGCCATTTTTGTGGAGATTGCCAGTTTTTGCAGTTTCTGCAAAAATCACTAAACCATTGTTTAAGTAGGTCTATAATCATAACACTACCTTTTTCAGCAAAGTCAGGTGCATCTTTGCTGTTCTTTCTATTCCTTCATTATTAGTTATCAACATACCATCTATCACTAAATACAGCTTGTCTAGTTTTATTTCTAATTACAGCCTAATAAATCATTGGAGTAATCAGTATTGTTACTTTAAGTAAAGTTTGCTGTAGGACCCCCCTGCTGTATTTTAATATTAACAGACTTATTCCACAGGTGTTCGCTTAATCTTTTTAGTGATTTGGGAAGGGAGGAATAGAAGGAGAGAGGAAAACCAGCCAGAATTCTTACTCTGTGAGAAATTGGGAGCCATTAGATGAGATATTTTTTTAAATAATGGCTTTCAGGATTATCATTGTTGGGGTCTCACAAGCAAGCTTCAGCTGGAAACTTCCAAATATTAGGAATACTGATGTTTAGTCCTGATTATTATTATTTTTTTTTTCTTAACAAGTAGGACATACCGAGGCCTTCCTGTCATAAGATTCCAGGTACTTCAGATGCTACTTTTCCAGGTTAATCAATCCACAGACTATATTGGCAACCTGTTGCATTTGAATTGAAGCCCCCACCATCAATTCTGAGCAGGTGCTATAAGAGCATTCACTAAAGCCTCCTTGTTTTCTTAAATTAATACGGTAGTTCAGATATTTCCTAGCATGGCCAAGAAGGGAACAGATTCCTGGCCTCTGAAAAGGAGGCAGAAGCATAGGAGTTAACAGTGTAGACCAGGGATGTCTAACTTTTAAGAAGTGACTGTGCTCCTCGAGCTGCACTGGTGGGGAGCATGCCTCCCTTGCTCAACTGCATGCCTGTATCCCCATTTTTACCCCATGGGCTCCCCTTGCATTGTCTCTCGGGTGCCCAGGGATTCAGGCTCTAGTAGCATTGCAGCCTATGCTATGCTGCCTTACCTTGCCTGGCTGGGTAGGGAAACCTGGAGGAAGAGGGTGTCCCTGGCTGCTTCTGCAGCTGCAGTAATGCAGGAGTGGCAGTGGGGTGGGAGCTTGGGAGCTGAAGTTTGAGCCCTCATGTGGCCCATGGGCTGTCAGTCGGAGAGCCCTGACTTAGGTTCTCACATCAAACTCTCCCCAGGCAGTGTGCTGGATTCAGGTCGGGCTGAATTTGGGTAGCAGCATGGGTCCAGGGGTATGCAGCTGCACAGAGTGAGGAGCATACACTAGCACAGGGCTCTGGCTGGGAAGCAGCACAGAGCTTTTTGTCCAGAGCTCTGCCCAGCCGCATGCCCCTGGCTCATGCCGCACAAATGCAGCTCTGTACAGGTACAAGTCCCTGCACATATGCTGCTGTATGCTCCTGACGATGTCATTCGACTAGAGCTCTAAGCTGCTGGGCAGCAGTGCGGAGCTGGGGGTGTGCATCTGTACAGAGCTGCATTATACAATTGAACACCCCTGGCTCTGTATTGCTGGCTGGCAGTGCAGAGCTGTGGCCAGTCAGCAGCATCAGGGGCATACAGCAGCACGGAGCAGAAGCCCAGACCACTTCCAGCAGCCCACCAGACTGTTGGAGGGCTGGACTTAATGTGTTACGGGCTGTATGTTTGACACCTGTGCTATAAGGTCATATTCCTAAAACACTTGACATAAGAAGACTGGCAAGAGCCACTATGGGTATGGAGAAATCTGTACAGTCAAAAGGCACTGAATGAATAGCATTACATGACGTAGAGCTATATTACTGACCCTGTACCAAAAAGAAAAATTAACATGGATCTCTAAAAACATAGTGAAGCTGTCACCAGATGTATCATGCAGTCATTTTATAGTATGCAAGTCAGAATGTGTGAGAACCTAGTAAAAAGTACAGGGATCTTGGTTAGAGGGCAAGTTGGATTAGACAAGAGCCTTCTGGGTGGTGGTCTGTTGAATAAATCATGAGAAATATGCCTAATTGTATTGCATATAGTATATGTGCAATATAATGTAAACGATATGATTTTGACAAAATATTTAATTATTCTTTGTATTGCCCAGGTGACTTAAACTAAACTATAATACCAAATTAACATAACTGTAGTGCCGCAGATGGAGTTCATCTTTGAAACATGACTCCTTCTGAGATGTATTTTTTTTTTAAGAGTTCTCAAGTTGATAACCTGGCATAATATTTCCATTTTTGGTTTCTTGGGAGTAGAGGTTAAGAGATTCTAGTGGTTCTTGAGCTATAATTTCCCATCAAGTTAATGCCATTTCATTATTGTGATGGTTCATAAGCTTATGTTTTCCCTGCTGCATTTAACCTGGTGCTGGTTGATTTGCTTAAAGAAGCTTGGAACAACATTTAACTTTTTTTAATATAATTTTTCTTGGGTTTTTTTGGTTGTTTTTTTTTTAACCTGAATATGACTTGTCTAAATTATAGTTTAACAAACTCCACATCAAACCACTATACTGAGTAACATTATTCAGGCTTGGGACAAGATTGTATCAGTGTACTGTCTCTTTAACTTTTCATTTCACTAAGTGTAGATGGTGAAATCAGATGGGCAATGTTTCTACTTTTTTTCTGTGCCCCAAATTTGTATTACTACAGTGTTAGAAAATATGGAGGGGATTAAAACTTTTTTTTCTAAATGAAAAACATGTGTTAACATTAGTCAACATGCCAGTATGATGATCCTTTTCTAAAAAGCGGGGAGGATTTACTGTTTAGTCAAGTCCCTAAAAAGCAGCAATTTCTAGTGAGATTCTTTAGTGAAACAAATATCTGAATAAGTGAGGTTTGTGTTTGCATTAAAACATAGGGTCTGAATATATGCTTCCCTTACAGTAGAAATGGAGTGATAAACTTAGTGTTTGTTTTGTTGTGTTTTGTTGCATTTAGAGGCATACGTGACATCACTTGCTTTAAAGAACTTGAGGGTTAAATGGTAAAATACAAAAGTTTGAGAAGCAATGATGATGCTGGGAAACGAATAGGGGAAAAGAGTTGAATATTACTGGTTCATAAGTAGTCTTGGCAGACTTTGGTTTTTATTTCTTAATAATTTCCATGGATAATATTGATATTTATTTTAAGCATATATTTCAATTTTTATTTATTTATTTATTTTTTAAATTAACAACATAAATACTTTCGGTCCCCAGGATGGTAAAAAACCCCAACTATGGAAAAAGTCAAGAAAACACCCCGAACTTGTATCTTTTCTAATTGGAGTCTTTTTCTCCCGGTAATGGTTTCAGCAGTACGCTGCTTCACCAATTTCTAGTCGCTCCCCAGTTCCTCTCTCCTGTAGCTGAACTGTCTCACTTAGGCATCAGGAACTCCCTACTATTTCTTCACATGCCTTCTTCCACAGCCACTGTTTCCCATCCAACTCAAATACCCTCCCCCAATCTGAATTTCAGGTAGGGGTTTAATTTGCCTGCTATCTCCCTCAAGGTACCTGTGAATGAGCAGCTAATTGCTTATTTGATGAGTCATTAGGCCTCCCAATATTTTCCTCTTTAAAGAGACCAGCCTATACTCCAGCTTGTGATTTCCTTCTGTTCTCCCTCTCTGTTTGCAATTAGTAATGATGGACACACACACACACACACACACACATATATATATATATATATATTTTTTTTTGTTGGGCTGTGAGTATCAGGCAGAAACAACATTTACCGATAAAATTCGAGCCCTGCCCAGCCTGTGCATAAGCAGTTGAAACGGTTAAGGACTAGCAGTGCACAGGTTACAGAGTTTGCATAGAAAATATATATGTACAGCTGTTTTAAAGCTTGCTGTGATAGGCGGTTTGGAAAATAGTCTTTTCCATTTTAAATTCCTTTAACTTGTTTGCATGTAATCCAGACCACGCAGATAAATATATGAAACTGTATTAACAATCATTGCTGTAACTTATGTGGGGCCATACTGTGTATCCTCATTTGATCTAAGTTACGTAAAAACAAGTCTGATGCCTAAATGAACAGGAAAAGATTCATTATTATAGTTGACACTGAAAATGACTTGCAGTTCCTAGCAGTAATAGTGTACCTGGAAATGTTATCTATATTTCATGTTGTTAAAAATATCCTTGATTCTATTGTCAGTTTGCAAATTGATATTATGTAGTTTATTTTTCTCTTTTAGGTAACTAGGAAGAAGAAATTTCATAGTCTTTCTGCTTTCTAACTAATTAATGGTCTGTGGCATAATGTTCCTTTCAAGTACCCTTTGGCATGTTGATCTCTAGCTGGATTTTCCCCTGTAAGCAATTGGACCGGGATGATTTGGCCAGTGTATAAATTGCCTTGGAAAGGATTCAAAAGATTTTGCAGCAACTGAGTTTGACCAGTATCTCAGTACTGCACTGTCCTGAGCCGTAGTACATCTCCTAAAACTAATATCGCCACAATCTTTCACATATTTTTTTGAAAGAGACATGCTTGTTTTTAATTCAAATATTTCTCTGAGCAGTAACATCAGAAAACTGAAGATTAAGATACCAGTTCTTCCTGGCATACCTGAAAAATTAGGAGCAGCTTTATGTCAACTTTTAGAACTTCTGAAAGTCGCACCCAGAAATGTATAAAAGGTGGTGAGTCTGTTTAGGCAAATGCTGGATAAAATGGGGTACTTGTCTGAAGTCAGATGCAGGTTTAGAGTTGAGTGGCTAATGTAACAATTGAGAGAATGTAAAATTATTGCAAGGTGAGTCAATATTTGATGAACCTGAAAGTCGGTCAGTACAGTTTCCCCTGGAAAGAATTTTGCCTTCAGAATTGGTGCGTTTTTCATTTTAAGCCTATCTGGGTCACCCACTTGTCTTGGGAAAAGTTTTTAATATTGCTTGCAATAAAGGTGAAACAAGTTTATCTACTCTTTAACATGAGTATTCCTTTAAATTAAAAAAAAAAAAAATTTAAGTAAAACAGCTTAGAAATACATGGCAAGGACATTAAGAAGAATTTTCTTTTTTCAGTTGACCTTGTACCAAACAATTTTTTTTTTTTTCTTGCTTGTTCAAGCTGAAGAATTTAAAAAGATTTGAAAGAACTGCTTCTGCTATTGCAATATATATGCAGTGGGGTTGAATCAGTTTGTTAGATTCTAGTCACTTATGTATCATCCCTTATGTTGCGGTCCAGAAATGGTATAACAGGTTTGTCAGCTTGTTTGCTGGTTGGGAGGATACAAGAACACCTGTCAGTCACTATCAACTGGGATGTGTTCTGTTCCCTAGAGTTTTTGCTGCAGAGCTTATATGAGAGAAATTTTCCATTCTCTTGTTTCAGTTTACTGTCTAAAGACTTATCCCCTTGCACATGGGGCTGTGTGACCCTATTTAGGGGTTTTATTTAGAGGCTGAAGAATAGCAGAAGCGGGTGCCTCTTGCAGGCTCTAGATAAAAGGCCCAAAACATAATGAAATGCATCACTTCTCAGGCTTTTGGCAAAGATCATGTGAAGTAGAAGTTAGGTCTTTTGAAGCCTCTGGATAAAAGTCAGGGAAGGTCAGCAGAGGATGTCATGGTGGGTGGCTGCTACAGGCCACCAAACTATGATGTGGAGCGGAACAAGTCCTTTCTTTAAATCAACACACACTTCTAAATAATGGGATCTGATTCTCATGGGGGCTTTAATTACTGGGGCATCTGCTGCACTGGATATCTACTACTTTTGGGTGCCTGTCAAGACAGTGATCTCTTCAAGGAGCTAAAACTCGAAAAATAATCCTACAAAAAGTGGAAATTTGGTCACAGTACTAGGGAAGAGTATAAGAGTATTGCACAGGCATACAGGGAGAAAATTAGGAAGCCCAAGGTACAATTTGTAATGCAACTGGCAAGGAACATAAAAAGGGGTTCTACATCTACTTCGCTCAATGAAAGGAATGCTGTACATATAAATCTGGACTTCAGCAAGACTTTTGACAAGGTCCCAGACAACCTTCTCATAAATGAATTGGAGAATGTGTGGTGGATAAAACTACTATAAAGTGGATAGATCATTGGCTCAATGCCCATAAGCAAAGTGTAATTATTAATGGGTCTGTATCAGAATGGTAGGAGTTTTCAGGTGGAGTCCCAGAGGCTGTTCAATGTTCTTATTAATGATTTAGATGCTGGCAAACAAAGATTGTTTGACAAGTTTGAAGATGACACAAAACTAGGAAGGATTGCAAGCATATTAGAGGATGCGAGTACAATTCAGAAAGATCTTGGCAGATTGGAAGGTTGGGCTAGAGCAGGGACGGGCAGTTATTTCAGGTGGAGGGCCACTTACTGAGTTTTGGCAAGCCATCGAGGGCTGCATGATAGGCAGCTCAGGGCAGATAAATTTAGAAAATCAATATTTAGGGGCCCCATGGGCCGTATAGAATGGCTTGGTGGGCCACATCTGGCCCGTAGGCCGCATTTTGCCCACCCCTGGGCTAGAGATGGCAAGATGAGGTTCAATGAGGACAAATGTAAGGTGCTACACCTGTGGTAGGGTGGGGTATGATGTGTGTGTGTGTGGGGGGGTAATCAAAACTAAAGATATAAAATGGGTGATATCTGGCTGGATGGCAGAACTAAGGAAAAGGACATCGTAGACCAGGGGTAGACAATTTTTTTTTTTTTTTTTTTTTTTTTTGGCTGGGGTGCTGAAAAAAACCTACAATGTCTACCTTGGAAGGTGCTGGAGTGCTGACATGCTGGAGCAGCTGTTTGCAGCATCCTGGCTGCAGCTGGCCCACGGAGCCCGGTCTGCTTTCAGCAGGGCCTGCTGGAAGTAACCTGGTCTCTGTGGCTGGCAGCAGCTGCTTGGAGCCCAGGTTGGTGGTGGTGTGCTGAGCAAAATAGCCTTGCATGCTGTGCTCAGCACATGTCGGGGGTTGCTGACCCCTGCAGTAGACCCTTGCGGGGGAAGGGGAGGTTGGCCTTTTTCTTTTGGCAGGATGCTGATTTTCCTCCCTGAAAGACCAGTATGGGTTTGACAAAGAAGTCAAGGTTCTTATCTTCCTTTTATTTTCTCTAACTGTTAAAAACAGAGATTCAGATTTTAAAGGATTTTCTCCATTGGTGAACCAAGCAGAATAATCTTTGATAGGTACCAGGCAAGAGTGATGGGATGTGGAATGCTAATTTTAAGTCCCAGGTCAATGGGGAAATTGCATAGCAGTAAAAGGAAGAACAGTGTTTAGTCTTGGTATGTTGTTCCTTCACTAAACCTTACAGGGGTTGTATATGTGATTGACTGAATGTGTTCACTGTTCTTTTTGCATAAACTAGGAAAAATTAACTTTGTCCTCTGTTAGAGAAAACAAATGTCTTCTGGGCAGCCCAAAGTTACTTCTCTAATCTGGGGTGGGAATGACTACAAAGGATGACTACTCTTGGTATCCAGATCCCTTGCCCCATTTGAGGGTGTGTGCAAGATGACTGACAATCATTCAAATCTGAATTAAGGTTTGTTGTAGGTTTCAACTTTGACTGAAGCTATTCCGGGAGATTTTTTTTTTTCCCCCGACATTACTTCATGTTGGAAAAAGGGTCGATTTCCCCCCCCCCCATTTGATGTAATGTTGATTTATTATGAATTGAATTTATTGAATACGTTATTGCATTTATTTTTATAAAATATCCTATTAAAATCTGGATTGCTTTCAGTAGTCAGCAGCAGATAAGTGCCGGTTCTGGTAGAATCCCAGCCAGTCTGGCAGGGTTGGCAACCCTAGTTTGTTGTAGGCATTTGCATTGCTTCCCAGGATCCCAGAAGAGATGAGAAGAAGTGGGGAAAGAAAAGGGGGATGTTACTCATGCTTCCTAACCAAAGGAGCTTAGATTTTGAAAAGACTGAACCATGTAATTAATTTCTGTTAAGTAGGGTGGAGTTGTTCCTGCTGTATCAATGTTTTAGAAACTGGGAACATCAAGGGCATTTCCTTTGATGCCTGTTACTAACTGATCTGGTTGTGTCTTCAACCTGCAAGAAAGTTGAAGTACTTGGTATGATTTTTTTTACTGCTTATCTCTGCAATTGAACACCAGATTTCCCCTACGCATCTGAAATTGTGAGTCGCAAGGAGGTTTTGGATAGCACCTACTTCACAACTTTCTGGCTTTTTGGCTCGGGGCCGCCCCCCCCCCCCCCCCCCCCCCCGCGGACGAGACGATTGAGAAGAAAGCCAGGGAGGTTGGATCAACGAAGTAAGGGAGTGTTGTTGTGGATGGGGTTTGTTTTGTGTTGGGG
>JAGPOW010003642.1:101823393-101836966 GCA_030014935.1 Caiman crocodilus | reverse complement strand
CCAACGCCTCTGCAATTGTGAGTCGCAAGGTAGAATAGGCTCGCACCAACTTCACCACTATATGGCATTGTGGCTCCCCCCCCCCTCCCCCCCGCGCGCGCGAACCCTCTCTGGTAGCATAGAACAGTAGGGCTGTGTGAAACAGCACCATTTTGTTGACTTCTGTTTTTCCAGGAGTGTTTTGTTTCGACACCTGTTTCATTTTGAAGCACTGCTCCATTTTGTTTTGTCAACTGTTTTGCTGTTTTGACATTTTGCCCATAGGCTATAATGGGGAATCATGAAAATGTCTATAACTTTGTCTTTTTTTGCTTGATTTGGATGAAAATTGCATGGATGTTATCCCCTCCTGAGGACATGACATCTGCTAAGTTTCAAGGACATAGGTGCAGGGGTTTCTGGGAAACTGTACCTCAAGGTGCTGACAAGCAAAACTCATGTCACTTTCCGGCAACGGCAGCCTCCTGTCATCCTGCATGCAGATCTGGGGCCCGCTCCACCCAGGAGGACTGTGGGGCTGTGCCAGACTCTTCCCAGTGGTGCCGGATCTGCACTTGGGATGACAGGAGGCTGCCTCTGCTGCCCAGGACCAGCGTTGGGCAGAGCCCATGCCCAATGCCAGGAAGACTTGTTACCACTGGTCCCAGGCAGCAGTGGCAGCCTCCTGTCATCCCAAGTGCAGATGTGGGGGGCCCGCACCCCCAGGAGGAGTCCAGCAGTGCTGGGAGGGCAACTTGAGCTCTTTGAGGCTAGCGGAGATGGTTGGAACATAGCCCTGTCTCTTCTCCACTGCTGGGATGGACTTTGACCAGCTCCCCTAGCCCCATGGAACTCGGCCTGGCAGTGGGAGAGTCAGTGGCAGAACCGTGTGGAGTGCAACCCTGGCAAGTGGCTCTCCTCCACCTTCTACCACCAGGCTCCATTCTGTGGGGTTGGCAGAGCCACTCAGACCACAGCCCAGTGTTAGGAGGCAGGGGCTGCACTCCGCTTCCTGTTGCTAGGCTGAGCTTTGGGGGGCTGGCAGAGCCTTTTGGAGCAGCACAGCCTTGGCTCTCCTCTGCCTCCTGCCACCAGTCTGCTTTGAAACTTGAAACATTTTGTTTTGAAGCTTTTTTGAAGCCTTTTGTTTCATTTTGATCTTGCTGTTTTGAGCTCATCACCGGTTGAACCAGTTTTGAAATGAAACACTTGTCAAAATTTAACACAGCCCTGTAGAACAGGATGTTGATCAAGATGGTTTTCACAGGTGCACCATTGAAGAGGTTTTATTATGGAAACTTGATTATTGGTTAGCTGTCATTGTTGTATAGCACACTACTCCTCCTCTTTTGCTTGCTGGCTGCAGTTTTCACTCTCTGAGAGAAAATTTAACTTGGACACTTATTGTGTCAGTGATGACTTGGATAGATCCTAGGTATGTACTGAATGTGACAAAGGAATGTGTTGCTTGCTAATGTGTAGTTAGGTGGCACTAGGATGTCTGAGCTAATTGGATGGTAGATTTGAACTTTTTGTCCTCAGCTGTTTTGAGTTCTGGAAAAACTTGCAAATTGAACGGTGCTTGAAGTTGTGTGTCTGTCATTGTATCTTGTTGAGGAGTCGCTAGTAAATTTTGGACACTGAAAAGGTTTTCTGTAAAATAGTGGCCTGGTTTAATGTTACTCTAAATTCTTTTTGTCAGGCAGTTGTGTTGTAGGCCTTTGCACTGAAATTTTGGCATCTAAAGTTGTAGAGTACAGGCAGTCCTCAGACTTATGACACAATTGGTTCCTGAAACCTGTGTCTTAAGTTGAAACATAACTCGGAACCAATTTTCTCATAAGGAACAGTGTTATAAATGAGAGATTGGTTCCTGAACCAAGGCCTGATACCCTATTTTCACCAAAAATACCCCAGAATTTTGTATTCGATCAATTTATAGATGAGTAATATAGCTACATTAATGTATTTTATATCGTAAATAGCAATCATATTGTTTTGGAAGGACTTCTTTGAGGTGACTTTGCTTGACTTTTTGAAAGGCTCTTGACTGGAGTCTTCTCAGGAGTCTTGTCTCCAGGTTTTTCTGGAGTCTTGTCTGCTTTCTTGAAGAAAGTGTCCAAGTCAGTTTTGGACATGTGTTTGCTCCTTCACTTATCTCCCTGGAAAATGTGTTCACTGGCATGATGCCACATCGAATGAAACATTGCAAAGTCGAAACTGATGTCATAGGGTGTCAATTTATAAACGTTGTAAGTGCGAAACTTTGTAACTTGAAACATTGTAAATCGAGGACTGCCTGTACAGGTCTTTACTGTACCTTGAGTAACTGTAAAGACCTTTCGCCATACTAGCTTTTTTGGTAAATGGCTCATCTGTAGGATTTTCAGCTAAATGGAAAAATGAACATATTCCATGCATTATAGTTATTGTTTCTTATCAAACTTTTATGTTTTATTTAAACAAGTTTTATTAGCTATTTTAAATTGTGGGGAGAGTAAGTTTTTGAAAAATACTTTTGAATGTGTTACTAGTACTGTTGTGCATAACAGTACCAACACATCAAGTTTGTGTTTTTTCTTTATGCCACTGTTTTGAATTATGTTAATGATGATCCGTCAGTCTCCTGTCAACTTTTTTTTTTTAATGTTTCTTCAAAGCAGGAGAAACAAATGTGTCTCTTAAAATTCTCTTTTGGACAAGAGTGGTGTTTGTGCCTGCAACCTGTTTGTGATGTCTAGATGCTTCATCTTTGTACATGGTAATAACATTGCTATAATATAATTTTACACTGTACTGCAATGAATGGGAATAATGTTATTCTTTCCTGGGCTCAGTGACTTGCCTAGAAACTGTTTTCTGCATAGTGGGATTTATTATAACTACCTTGTCTTTGTACATTTTGATGACTTGCCCTTAGTAACAGAGAAACAGCTATTTAAAATTTTTAAGAGAAATTTTTATGCTTTGCAGAATACACAATAGCATAGATTGCAGGGACATCCAGAATGTTAGCATCTGCAGTACTTATTTTTCTCCAGATTAAATAAGTGTTTTTGGCTGATTTTTGCTATGCTTTTGTGAGACTTTCAATCTTGACAGCTAGATAGAGAACATGCAATATGATGCTACGGAAGGATGGGTAGGTGGAGCTTCCTTTGGCTCTGCCAAAAATCCTAAATGGTTGCATGTATTCAGAAGTGATTCTACAGTAATACAAGTATTTTTGACATTTGGCTATAGACCTCCTCTGAATCTATTTTTAAACCCACGCTGAAGTTTTATAAGTTTAAATTCAGCCTTTCTTTGTTTTCTGTGGCAAATAAGAATGTTTTTTGGTCATTAGTTTTAGGGTTCAGTTTGGGACAGTCTCATGCTCAGTGGTTAATCAAAACCCCATTTAAATCAAATTAAAAACTATTTATGACCCACAGTTCATTCATTCTTCTCTTTTTTTTTTTTTTTTTTTAAATCAGTTTTGCTCTATAGTCTGGTAGCTAGCTCTTGATGTTTGTTCTATTACAGCCCCCACCTAGAAATGATCTCTGGGCCAACAAGGTCTTAACTTTAACTGTTCTTGCTATTTTTTGTTTTGAGCAAGTGCAAGGTATTGCTTGCTATTGCCTTGGTTGCTGATGTTCTGTAGTACAGATAACAGCAATATTGTTCTAAAATGGCAGTCATTTTCTGTCCTGATGAACGACTGAGGTAATTCTTTAGATTTTTTTCTACCTTTTAACGTTTGAAGTTCCATTGCATTTTCCTTGGTGTCAAGTTTCATTTAGTTATTACTTGGATCCCTTTCCTCCTTCATTCTGAAGCACTCTAATATTGTTGACCTCTGTTGGCATGAACTAAGCTTCTTATGACACTAACGCAGCTTTTTTGGACTTAGTGAAAAGATAATAACACGGTTTTGGGTTTTGGGTTTCATCTCTGCCTGATTGTGGTTAGGCACTAAGATTCAATGAAACAATTTTGCAGTGCTAACTAGTCAACTCTTTGAGTAGGGCTATGTTGGAGTAAACAGCAGAGCTATGACTTAAATGCTCTGCTTTGTTTCTGTTATAGAAGTAATAGGCAAGGCTGTTGAACTCTGAGAATCAGCCTACAGATAATCTTGAGAAAAGCAACTTGTTTATGAACAAAACCTTCCAACTACTCTGCAGTGGCTCTCTCGTGGCCCTAGCGTGTGACTGTGCTGCTTGTAAATTGAACATGCTCGAGTTCACTGATGCTAATATAAATGAGTGGATTATATTTTGACAATAGGCTGTTATGACTGATAGTGATTAAATTGTATGGTATTGCAAAACATTCTTTTACAAAGAAAGCGGTCCTGTTCAAAGCGCTGGAGAAAGTACTTTGTGCGCTCCTCTTCTAGAAGTGGGAGATGATGCATTCAGAAGACACTGCACTATATTACAGCAACACTGAGCCTGATGTAGAATGTCACCCGTTTGGCTAATTTCCAGTCTTAATTTATGGCCAGTTTATACCCATTGGTTGTTTTTTTAGCAGCATTTTAAAGCTGTTCATTATTTGCTTCTCTGCTCTGGGGTCACTTTACAAGTTCAGTTTCCTCTTGCATGAATCTGGGAAATACAAAAACATTCTGGCTTTGAATTCTGTTGCCTTAATACTTGTCTAGCTGGAATACAGGAATCTGTCATTTTATTTTTTTTTGATAAACTGCTATTACATTCCATGCTACTTATTCATTGTAAAGTTAGTATTAATCACTGTCAGGGTGCCTATACATGTGCAGTGAAGCTGCTGCAGTGCGCTGTAACTACAGCGCACTGCAGCAGGCTCAATTAATCAAGCCTGCTGGAGCATGGTAATTGCCGCACTCCAGCATCTTGTGCATTAGTGTCCCCATGCTGAAAAATGGCAGGGGCACTTTAACTAAAGCTTGTTTGACTAACTTTAACTAATGTGCCCCCACCACCATTTTTCAGTTTGGGGATACTGATATACGAGATGCTCCAGGGACTTTAATCAGCGCGGCACTTGGAGCCATTCTAATTAAAGTGCCCCCCACCTGCTTCTGGAGCACCTGTATAAATGCCCTTGCTTTATACTCTTACCGTGCCATGTTGGGATGCCATGTTATACCCAGATATGTTTAATACAGGAAACCTTAGTTATTCATGGGTTCAACATTCATGGTTTCAAATATTTGTGAATGCCAAACCTGCATTTTAAATACACTTTAAACGCTTACTGGAGCACCTTAGGAGCTCCATTCTTGCTGCTGCTGGGCTTCCGCCACCACCTCTGCGCTCCCACTGGAGCCACCAGAGCCATTTTCCACCCCCCGCCCCCCAGTTGCCAGGGGCACTTAGTTTATGAGTGCAGACTGTGTTCATGAATGCAATGCCTTATTTGCGGATTTCGCTAGTCTCAGGGGATATGAGAAGGTATCCCCCACGAATGGCAAGGGTTGCCCTGTATGTTTTTAAGTTCCACAGATCTATCTTTTTTTTTTTTTTTTTTTCATTACTAAGACTTATTCTTTCTCCCTTGGGGCTGACTGTCAAGCTAGGATGTGAGAGCCTGAATTGGAGGCTAGTTGTAAATTCTTGAGTTGATTTGCTCCTGGTAGCCTTGCATATAAAGTTTTTTGGATTGCATGGATCATTGGACTGCAGACTCCTTCATTTGCAAAGACTTGATTATCATGACATGACGGTGAAAACAGAAGAGTATAACATTGATGGGAAGATGATATTGGGTCAGTATAAAGTGCTGTTAAAAATCTTGCAGATTTGGGGCTATCTTATTGTTAGCCACTGTTAAAAGATGCTGAGGTGTTTTTGTAATAAGATTGTACTGGTGAAATGACTTCATGAGGCGCCTTCCAGCTCTACCTTCCTGGGCTCCTATAAAGATGAAGTTACCACATTTATCTTGAGCTATTTATGTACAGAATTATTTAACTCTCCATTCTGATCCAATGCCATTAAAATGCAATCCATCTGAATGGGGGCATGATGTGAAGCAGAGATTAGCAGAAAAGCATGTAGTGTTTTCATGTGGGGTTTTTAAAAGAAACATCAGTGTAACTAATTTTTAAAAAAATTTTACACTATTTTTCAACTTTATTCCCTAGCTTATGTAAAAATTGCTTATAAAACATACCTGTAAAATACTTCACATTTTAATAAATAACCTGTCCACACCAAGAATCTGCTCTGAAAATCTTACTCTTTAAATCATCTTGTTCTTTAAGGATCTGAAAGATGCCAGTTACACAAGCCTAAATGTATTATTCCACCATTTTAAAACAGCAGGTAGAAAATACTGCTACAATGAGGTATTTTTTTTTCTATTCAGAAAATTCTCTGGAAGAATTGGAGCCAAAATACAAGAATCCTCTATCCTTATCCACCCCAGGATAACTTTTTGCAGAAGGCATGTAGGCTCTTATATGCTCCCCATCACCTTGTTGGCAAGGATAAGTAATAGCTTTCCCCAACCCCTGCAACATGTATTGTTGCAAATTATACTAGGATATGTACTAGCATATGCTTTAAGGGGAAACTGGTGATTGAGGGGGAGGGTGTAGGCTAATGCCTGTATTGAAGAGAAAATTTTGAGTGCTGACAAAGGTCAGTTGCCATGAATAAAATATATTCTATACCAGCCAATAGGTCTTTTACCTTCTGGGTTAGTTTGTATGAAAATTTTACAACAGAGAACATTCATTGATCAAAGTGTACTAGTATTTGGCATATGTAATTTGTTACTCATGCTGGCTAGATTAAATTAATAAGGGTATGCCTGCACCTGTATCGATCTCCTTCTGAGTGCAATGTATACAGAGAGAGCTGATTTTTTATTGATGTAATTCAGCAAAGACCATCTTATATGCTGAAAACAGTAGAGGGTATACCGGAATTTTTCTTCTTTGAGTTGGGGCATATTTACACCGTTGTCAAAGGGTTGAATACTAACATGGATACCAATGACAGTCTAATCATGGCAGTTCGTGCTAACTTCCAGAGTGTTTTTTTTTAACGGTGGTCCCACAGGGATTTTACAACCCATGTTGAATTCTTTGCTGCTGAGGCTACTCTGTTGTTGGTACCTAAGCTAGCTTGAATATGTCTACTGCTGGGGTGGGCAAAATAGTAGATTTGAGCAAAGTCTGGATTGGACAGGCTGAATCAGGCCCATGGCAGACTCCATTTCCTAGCAGCCCCTGCTTGTGTTGCTGGGGCTGGGTTCCATGGAGATCCCAGTAGTGGTGGTGCTGTGGCATTGTGGGGCTGGGGTTTCCATGGAGACCAGCCCCAGCAGTGCTGACAGGGGCATGCAGCTGGGCAGTTAGGCAGGGGGCAACATGTGCATGTACATGCACATGGCTGCCAGCCAGCCTGGAGAGCAACTCTTGCAACTAAGTCTGGGAGGAGGGATTGTGCTCCTCACTGCTGTGAGGTGGGCAGGGGTACATCATCAGGGCGACATGGAGCGTATAGTGGCATCCCTACTCTGCCCTGTGATGCTGGGTCCCATCTGCTGGACTGCAGAGGTCCTGGAGTAGGTCAGCAGGGCGGGGAGCATAGATCTGGGGGGCATGCGTCTTCCCTTTCCCCACCCCCAGGGGTGTGTGCAGCAGTGGGGAGCTGCCCATACCTGGCAGCCTGCACCCCCGCCCCCCACAGGCTCCACACCAGCCATGATGCCTATGGGGAGAGAGGAGTCGGACTTCACACTATGGTCCTCTGCAGCAGCTGCCGCCTCATGCTGGGATCAGTGGGGGTTTGGGCGCTGCTGTGGAGGGCAGGGGGCTGCAGACTGGGGTCCCTGGTCCTATAGCCTTGGCAGCTGAAGGCCCCCTTGGGCTGGGGGTAGGCAGAGAGCTGTGGGTGGGGGGCACCAGCAGTGCTGAGAGGAGTATGGGGATGAGTGAGGGGCACCAGCTGGTCTTGGGAGCTGTGGGTGTGGGGAGTGAGGGGCATCAGCAGGGCCAGGATAGGGGCTGTGGCTTGGAAGTGAGGGGCTTGGACCTGTGTTCTGTGAGCTAAGGGGGCAGGGGGAACTTTAATTTTCCATGATAAAAAACCCCAAATCAAAAAACAAATTTCATAGGCATTTAGAATTTTATAATAGTGACTGAGGCACTGGTAAGCTTCCAAATTGCTTTAAAATTGTAAATCTTTAAAAAAAAAATCATGTTAATTCTATATAGCTATATAGAGCGTGTGTGTGTATGCATATATATGGTGGTGTTTCATTTTAATTGCAGATTTTGTCATATTTATTTGCAATTTTTTTATCAGAGAAAACCATGATCCCTGGTTATGATACTACTAGACAGAATGTCCAAATAGATTGCAGTTATATTTTATAAACCTTAATTATTCCTCAAAATGAGTCTGAATATTTTCTGGAGTGCTATTCTGGCTCACTCTTGGTAATCAAGCAGGTGAACAACAAAGGAGGAAACTATTGCTTCACATTTTTGCTTTATTCTTTGCTGTATTCCATTAAGGAATGTAGAAGTGTAAAACTCAGCCGTCCTGGCTTAGATCAAGTGTAGGCATATTAAACTGACATTTCAGAAATGTGGAACACTATACAGATGTGTGACCTACAATTGAGTTTGGACACATAAGAAAATAAAGAACACATGACATCCCACATACTTTGGTACCTTTTTCTTTTTTTCAGGCCTATAATACTAGGGTTTAGAAAGGCAGAAGGTATGTCTTTTCTTGTGATTCTTCTGTTGACAGTTCTCTTTTTCCTGATGTCTTGATCCTGATTCCCTATAAAATGGACTAAGGATTTGATTTTTGCATAGCTGTCGGTAATGCTGAGCTAATCTTAATCTTACCATTGCTATGGCCACAGGTGACCTCGGTGGGGGGGGGGGACATGGGGGGGTGTTCCCCTGAGATTGGCCCCTGACTTGGAATTGCTCAGGACAGGGCAGTTTTTTGGCTGCTCAGGCCAGTGGCATGCTGGTGGGGAGAGGGGGCACTAAGTCGTGGCAAAAGTATAGGAGTGGATATGGGTGATTTGGCCCACACACAAACTCTGCCCCCAAAACTCAAGAGGCACCAGTCACCCCTGGCTACAGCCTTCCTCAAGTGTAAGGCCTAAAACTGAACACAGTACTCCAAGGAAGGCCACATCAGTGCTGAATACAGTAGGATAATCTGTTCTCTTGATTTGCAATGACACTTGTGTTAATACATCCCAGCATACTTCTGGCAGTTTTTGCAACAAGAGCACACTGCTGTCCTGTTCAGTTTCTAGTCCACTGTAACCCATAGGTGCTTCTTTATAGTACCTCAGCCTAGCAAGTCATTCCCTGGATTTTGCTTGTTGAATCTTGTTGGATCGATTGTGCACCATTTCTCCAGTTTCTGTAACAGTTCCTTGTGCGTTCTAACCCTGGCATGCAGAGTGTCTACAACTCCATCCAATGTGGTGTCATGTTTAGATTTTCTAGGCATGCACTTAGCCTCATCATCCAAATCATTAATGAAGATGGTAAACAACAGCTGACCTAGGACAAATCGCTTGGGAGCCCCACTTGATACATCCTCCCACCTAGACATTGAGCCATTGACTGTTCATTGAGCTGATTTGAAAGCACTGTACACTGGGTAGATTCCCATCTGATGTGTATTTCCATAGCTCATTTATGAAAATGTCCTGGGAGACATTGTTGTAGCCCATTTACTTGTGAGACCTTACAGCGCTCTTATGAGAAATCAAGACTGTGTTCAAGTTAGGCAGATGCAAAAGACTTGCATTTTGGTTGAAAAGATCATAAATTACTGATAGGCAAACAAAAATCAGTGGCTAGATTAGTCTACAAAACAGAAATTAACTGCAGGATTCTTTGAAATTTTTTTTTCTTTCTGTAGGATGATCTCTTGTCATTGAAATATATTATTTGCCGCATATAATATTTATTCTCCCATATGAAGAAAAATCTCCCAGTTTCATTTTGTTTTAAGCTTACAGGGCATCATGTAAACTTACTTAACTTGAACAAGTCTATCATTTATATTCAGTTGTTTAGTGAAATAAAGCTTGTATTGCTATACCATGGACCTTATGATCCAAAAGTTAACTTTTTAAAAGCATAATCTCTGAAGCAGGTTGAATATCTTAAGCATTTGAATATAGCTAATTAATAGGCCTGTGTGAAGTGGCTAGTATTTGCTTCGGATTCGGCCAGTTTGGGGGACAATTGTTCAACTCGGTGATTTGAACCACTGTCCCAAATTGATTTTGACCAGATCTGATCCAGAGATTCAGATGGTGTCAAATCAGTTGAATCTCCCAGTTACACAGGCCCTGTCCTCCACCTGCTCTCAATGATTGCCTCGCCCACCTCAGCTCTTTGGGGGGGAAGCCCCAAAACACTGGATGCTGCAGGGTGGGGCAGGGAGTTGATTCCTGCTGCTTCCCTCTGCCCCATGCCATGTGGGGGGGGGCTCTGCCACGAGCTCCCTAACCCCTGCCTGCTTTCCCAGCCCCCCATAGGTGCCCCACCTGCCCCAGCTCCAGCTCTTTAAAAAAGAAACAAAACCCCACAGACTCACTGGTTCCTGCCTGGCGGGAAGTTGTGGGGGGCAATCCCCACTGCCCCATGCTGTGTGTGGGGCTCTTCCATGAGCTCCCCCCAGAATCCCCGAGGCTGCTGCAGCATCTGGTGAGTTTGGGGTTGGTTTGGGGGGTGGGGGGGTTCTTAAAAGACCAGAGCTGGGGTGGGTGGGGCAGCCATGTGGGGAGGCTGGGGGAGCAGGTGGGGGTTGTAGGACTTGTGGCAGAGCCCCCTACACAGCATGGGGCAGTAAAGGCCAGTGGGGATTGCCCCCCCTTACCCAGCAGCAGCTGGTCAGTCGGGGTTTTGTTTTGTTTTGTTTTTTAAAGGGCCAGAGCTGGTGCAGGTGGGAGCGGCAGACCTGGTGGGGGCTGGGGGAGCAGACAGGGGTTTTGGGGTGCTTGGGGCAGGGCTGGGGGGGAGCAGGCAGGAGATGGGGTCTGGTGGGGTTCCCTCCATGGCCCTTCCCCATTCCTCCAGCCCCTCCCCCCCATCTCCTGCCCCCTGCTTACCAGCTTGGAGTCCAGATCCAGCTCCCTGCTGTAGGTCCAAATCACCAAAGCTCTCTGAATCTTTTCTGTATCGATTCATAGAGCTTTGAATTGATTTGGACCTTTTAATTGGTCCTCCGAATTCATTTGAATTCAGAAAAATGGCCCCTGAATCGGGCCGAAACTCCTCCAAATTGAATTGGCACTCATAGCTTTGCACTGCCCTGTTAATGAATCACTTAGTATTAATTAAGTCTTTTTTTTTTTTTTTCTGACCGGTACAGAATGATAAGTGAAAACATTTCCACAATTTTGCAAGCAGGTCATTTGGCTTGTACTCCTGTGGAAGCTAGCCAGAAATAAAATCCAGCCTGTACATGAAATCATTTCCTTTTTCTCTAAGCAAGATGCTAAGCTATCATGCCTGGACATAGGCCAGGATTTTGACATCGTTTTTCAGGCTTGCTTTCTAGCAATGGATGTGGATGTCATGCTATTACATTGATAATAGAAAGGTCAATAAAAATAAATAAAGTTGTGGCATGAGGAGCGGGGAGAAGTTGAAGTAAAATTAATGCATATTAAATAATATGAAGCAAATGGGTCTATGAGCAAGAGGGCCAAACTCAACATAACGTTAAAGTAAATTTGCATTTTCATATTGATGCTTTCAAGCAATCATTTTTATCTCTTGTCACCTATGACTGGAATCATGAATGTTATGGTCCCCCAGAATTCTAGGGTTTTTTTGTTGTTTGTACTGTCTATCTTTTTAATCTTAACAGTGTTAAACAAATAGATTTAAATGCAAATGCTACTCTAGCTTGTGTTTAGGTCATGAGCTCTGTTATGATGACTGAAGAGACATCACATTGTACATTTTTTTTCGAAGCTATTTCTGTCAACAAATGACTTAAGCTGTGAATTCCATTCTTAGAGTCTGTACCTTCCTCTAAAAACAAACCATAAATTTTCAAGATCTCAAATTCTGACTGAATATTAACATCATTATTAAGAGAGCAAATCTTTTATTATTTATAAAGACTTTTTTTATAAAAGTACTACAGTAACCATAGATACTCCTCCTATAGCATTTAAATTCTTATCTCCTGCATTACAAGTAACAGAAAAATGTAAAAAACTGAGGTTTCAGCGTCATTTTTTTCTCATGTCATTTCTTATATTTATGTAAAGTATTAGTGATCATCATGATACGCTGATGATGCACTAATGTACAGTTGTATATAAAAACTATAATGCATTATTATATAGTTAACACAAATTTCTATAGATGAAAATTATTGTTCTCTATGCAAGTGTTGAAGAACTAACTTCCAAAAAGTTCATCATGCTATATTGTTATTCTGTCCATCTTAAGGTAAATGATATAGCTTACCATTCTTTTCCTTTGTTCCTCAGTTGCTTTTACAGATCTAAAATTTGTCTAATGCCTGCATTTTTTTTCTAGATTTTATACCTCCGGTCAAATTATTCTTGTTTTTGTTAAAGTAGCAAAAGAAATACCATTGTAATCAGGTTAAGTATGTAAAAATGACTTTTTTAGACTTAAGAATAAGGATGTCTGATCATTAGGTTTTTATTGTTGCAGTGCGTGTATCTGTTCAAGCACACAAATGAATCTCAGACATTAATTACAGAGATTTAATGAAGTTCCAGGGAATAGCTATATGCCAGTGGTGGTGTTTATGTGTTGAACGTAAGAACACAGCACTCTTTCTTGAACTGATACAGATGGGAGTGCAGTTCATCGATGCGTATTTTTACTGAGCTGTGTAGTTAGATAGCAGCATCTGTCTTCTCAGACTTTGGCTTGACCTCAGATGTTAACTGATGTAATACAAGTATTAATTAACTTGGCTTGTTAGACAGGAAAATATTAAATCATTCTCTTGTGAGAATAAACTTTAAAATTATGTCATACTTATTTGAGTGCTGGGAATAGTTCTGTTTGTCAAAATTACTTTTGTTTTGAATTTTTAATTTTGTGTCCTAATTTTCTGTGTTTTCAAAGGCTGCTGACTGTTCTTGTTTTATATAGCCCAGCAGGGACACTTTGTTGATCTGCTTGCCTCTTTATTTTCATCTTTACAGAGTGCATAATGAAAGGGAAATTAAGGAATGGAGGAGAAAACCTCATCCCTTTACTATAGTGCATGTGCCAAATTTTCTGGGTTTTTCTTCTCTTTGCTAAACCAGTGCTTCCCAACCTTTTTCTAGCCCAAAGAACACTTATATTAATACATTTTTTCCACAGCACACCTGTTAAGGTATTCCCTATACTCATAATCCCCATCCTTGATTGTAGCTCATTGCTGTGGCAAAATTCCACTGCACACCTGTTCATTCCCTGTCCCTCCCATTGGAGGACTGTATTCCCACTCAGGAATCACTGTTGGGCCGAGGGTGAGGCTTGACCGAGTGGAAGGGCTTCTAGAAGGGCTGGATGTCTTCAAGTCGGCAGGCCCGGATGACCTACACCTGAGGGTGCTGAGGGAGCTGGCGGGGGTGA
>JAGPOW010003642.1:101808208-101823293 GCA_030014935.1 Caiman crocodilus | reverse complement strand
TTAGGTTGGACATTAGGAAACACTATTTCACAGTTAGGGTGGCTAGGATGTGGAACCAGCTTCCTAGGGAAGTGGTTCTTGCTCCTACCTTGGGCATCTACAAGAGTAGATTGGATAGATACTGTGACCCCAGCACTCGTTCCTGCCACTGGCGGGGGGGCAGACTAGATGGCCTGCTCTAGGCCCCTTCTGACCCTAGTTACTATGAAACTATGAATTTCTGATAGTGCACCATTGTGCTGCAGCACATCAGCTGGGAAACACTGTGCTAAACTACACAGTGCACACAATCACTAGAAAATTAGTTAACCTTCTTTCAACCATTACTTCAGAGAGCAGTTACATCAGGGTTTCAAGATGAAACTTTGTATTTGACCCTGTGCTGTTGAAGACTTGGCAGAGTATAGGTGCCTAGATCATAATGCTGGGGTTCTGAAGATTTGGGCCAGGTACAGACATTACACAAACTGGTATACGATCAGAAATCTGTCCATACCTGTAACAGAACATAGGCTCGGGCACATAGGCTGGTTTTAAGATGGCAGAATTAATCAATTTAGGTTGGACTGGTCTATCAGACTTTTGTATTGGATCCCCTATTGATTCGTGTTGAGTTGTTGTCCACCAGCACCCCAGGCTTGTTTGTGGGGTCCCACAAGCTCCCTCACCCTGCAGAAAGGTAGACTGAGTTTGGCTGCGCTCAGCTGCTCTGGCTGAGCAGTCAGTGGGCCCCATTCCCCCGGCTGTCACAGAGCCCAATCAGCCCAGACTCTCCCCATCCTGCGTCCTGCTAGCCCTCAGCTACAAGCGGGTGGTGGGGATGGGAGGGGGTCTGCTTCTGTTTCACAGACCCAGCTTTGGGTATAAGAGTCGAGCTAGCACAATCTCTCCCTCTCTTTCCTCCCTGTCCCACATCTGCTTGCGGTTGAGAGCATGCAGGACAAGGGACACGGCTGGGGAGAGAGTCTGTGCTAGCTCAACTCTGACAGCCAGAGCCAGGTCTGTGTATCTTAAGCCGGGATGGATAGTAGGGGGCTGGTGGCATGGGCTCAGCAGTTGGAAGTAGCTGCCATTTGACTGCATTCAGCTGCCCTCAGCAGTCTCTGGCACACTGAGAGGTGTACAGGAGCACCTCCAACCTGCTGGCCTCTGCCAGTGCAGGCATCTTGTATGTCCTGTCCCCATCCCCCACCAGAGGGTGAACTTGTGTTCTGTTTGCTCCCAGACTAACCTAGTCTGCTTAGAGAAACCCTCATAAGTTAGAAGTTGGGCTTTTTGAACGTCTGTACTATTCTATTTCTATTTCTGGCTCTTCTGCTGGCCTGCTGGATAACCTTGGACATATTACTTCTCTTCTCTGTCCCTCAGTTTCCCTGCGTGTAAAACGGGGATCATTATAGTGACAACCCCCCTCTCTTCTTCCTTTCTAAAGCGCTTTCATCTCTACTGATAAAAGCATGCAGGCTTTAGGTATATATCTGTCTATTTAAGTCATATTTTGTCCCAAGGATATAACTGCTGATTAGCCTTTTAAATTTAAAATGTTTGAGTGAATTGGTTAGAAATGGTAGGAAAGCTGGGAGTTGCAACTTGGCAATCCTGAGTAAATTTGCATGCTATTAACTTGAAGATATGTAAATATAAATAAAAACTCCAAATTTGTTTATGGTAAGTGTACTGGAAGAATGTCAGGGATTTTTTTGGAGCACAGTCACTCTATTTCAGGAACGAGTGTTCCTTGGGGTATCAATCTATTATAGTCTTAATTGAAAGTGCACCATTTATATGTAGAACAAAACTAATATTTGAAGGTTTGACTAGAGATGCAAGGGATAGAGATACATGCTGACCCATTTTTGGAGTCACTCCAATACAACTTTACATGAGATGAATTTATAAATATCAACACACCACTGAAACATATAAATTGTTTCACATTTAGCATTAGGGGAGCCTGTTTCAGACTTGCAAGCATAAATTCTCCTGGGAATGCATGGCTTTGGAGATCTGAATTATTTCATTTTGTACACCTGTAAGCCATACATTCCCATTTTATTTGTGTTTGAGAGCCTAGGCTAGACATTCTCTAGACGATCTAATGTTTCTTATATGATAGCCAGGGTGAAATAATCATTCACTACTATGCCTCCCACACTATTTT
This sequence comes from Caiman crocodilus, assembly GCA_030014935.1. Lineage (NCBI taxonomy): Eukaryota > Metazoa > Chordata > Crocodylia > Alligatoridae > Caiman > Caiman crocodilus. Next base: position 101,821,132 of record JAGPOW010003642.1, on the reverse strand, counting down.
CCTACAATTTAAAGGCATACAAGTTGCATCTTAAGGTACTATATTTCATAGTATACATGTATTATGTTGACGATCAACTTCCTGACAAAAACACTTGCTGCTTTTATTCTTCTTCCCTACCCCACCTCCAACCTTTTCCTGGCTTCCCTACATTTTTTTTCTTTTACATAGATCATGGCCTCTCTTCCTGTTTTGTTTTCAATGTCTGTTTCCTGTTTTTCCTTTCTTTTCCCACATTATATTCCTGACCTTCTGTCCTATATTTTTCTCTCTTCTCTCTACAAAATCTTTCCATATTCTTTATTTACCACATTAGATGTTAGATTGTGTATCACCCCTGTTCACATAGGGCTTGGAAGTATGGTAAGACCTAACAGCAAAAGCTCTTTAAACTACTAGTCAATAGCTAGAAAAAATTAGTGGCTTTCTGTCTGGGTGTCATGCACCTAAGAAATCATTTCCCTTTCAACTGTTGGGAACAAAGAGGGTTCTGGAAACTTTGCCAAAGTGATGTCTCTGTTTTAAGAGTTTCTTCCCATATAGGCCTCTAGCTATCAAACTGAACTCTCCTTCCCATCCTCCTCTGGTTGCAGGAATGGAGATGGTGTTGGCTTGCTCAGCTTGGCTCTTGTAAACATATGCCTGTGTTTGGGGATGTGGAGGTGTCGCTGTTTATCTTCTGTCTGCAACCCCAACATTTAAACCTGTTGCCACCTGCATTTTTTTTTCTTCAGGCAGTTGAATTGTATAGCAGATTTACCAGTTCTCTATTTTCCAGGAGCTAGTAAAGAGTCTGGTGGCAGCGATTGGAAAAAATAAGATCGCCCATTTTTACTTCTCTGTATTACTACAGTTGTGGTAGGATCTGTCTCTACCTGGGAGGAAAAATATTCTGCGGTTAAAACTTTTGAAGCATGATTCATATTTACATTCCTAGTCAAAAGGTAGATATCATTGTTTGTTTTTGAAAGAATGTGTGGATTTAGCAGTAGTCAGGAATACTGGACTTGGTGGAAGGGTTAGGGTTAGGGTCCAAGAGAAGAGGTTCGTCAGTCTGACTGGTATGACCTTATTACAAAGTAACAGGATTATACCAGAGGTGCTGAACCTTTTTACCCCGTGGGCCAGATGGACAGTGCTAGTCAGCCTTCATGTACCAGAAGGTCCAACCCAGCTTGAACATGGAGGCATCCTATCTAGCCTCATGGTGTATGGCCTGGCCCAAGTGCAGCTGCATGGGGTTTAGGTATTTGGCAGCTGGGGACAGGTGGCAGTACTTATGGCTCTGGAGGTCTGGGGTATCGTGCCCCATCAGCTGGTCCTGGGGGCTGGTTTTGTTCAGTATTGTCATTAATGATCTGGAAGAAGGGATGGATTGTACCCTCAGTACGTTCGTAGATGATATCAAGTTGGGGGGAGTAGTAGATATGCTGGAGTGTAAGGTTAGGGTTCAGAGTGACCTAGACAAATTGGAGGATTGGGCAAAAGAAATCTCATAAGCTAGGGACAGTCGTTACACACAAACTGGTTTACGTGATCAGAAACCGGTTTAAATCTGTAATGGACAGAAGCTCAGTGCTCATAAACCGGTTTCAAAATAGCTCAACCTGGTTTAAGATAAACCTGGTTGAATGTAGTATCAGCCTTAACTGATTTGGGTCAAACTGGTTTATGAAACTTCTGTCCCATACTTCTTCCTGGTTCAAGTTAAATCACAGTATCCCATGCTTTCCAGCCCTGGGCTGGACTATGCTGTCTGTTTACTCAAGAGAGCAGGGTATGCCCCTGCTCCCTTGCCAGAGCAGTTAAGTTTGGCTGACAAAGGGGGTGGGGGACAAGCCTGGCTGGGGATGCAGCCCAGTCTGCAAGGTGGGGGAAGAGGGGGACTGCCTCACCAGGCAAACCCTGGTTGGGATCTGGGGCTAGGGAAGGTGGGGGGCAGGGTTAAACACCCCTTTGCCTGTTCAGATTTACTGCTGACTGCAACTGTGGACTACAAATCCCAGAGGTACCTGGAAGCAGGATGAGGAAGTAATGAGTGACCTGCGGAGTCTTGTTACTGTAATTCTGGAGTGCAAATCTCAGAGATCTTGGGGGCAACAGGGAAACAAAGTCAACACAGAACCAGAGAGCTGTGCTCTAGTGCCCCCCCCTCCCCCAGCTTCTGGCCTGAGCTACTGCAGGCACGTAGTTGCATATCCTGAATCAAAGGTAAAAGTGTCTGTTCACTTCTGTTTCAATTTAATTGGTGCAGTTTAGATTAATTTGGAAAGACTTAATCGATTTCAGCCTCAAGCTTTTTGACTGTACCTAACCATAAGGTCCAACAAGGACAAGTGCGCAGTCCTGCACTTAAGACGGGAAGAATCCCAAGCACCGTGACAGTTTTGGGACCAACTAGCAGCTCTGCAGAAAAGGATCTGGGGGATACAGTGGACAGTAATCTGGATACGAGTGAACAGTGTGCTCTTTTCCCAAGAAGGCTGCATTAGTAGGAACAAGCAGATTGAGGGAAGTAATTATTCTCCTCTCTTCTCCACTGTTGAGGCCACATCTGGAGTAATTTTGTCCAGTGTTGGCCCCCCCACTACAGAAAGGATGTGGACAAATTGGTGGGAGGTGCAGCAAAAATGGTTTTGGGGGGGGTTGGGGCATATGACTTCTGATATCTGAGGAAGAGGCTGAGGGAACTGAGCTTATTTAGTTTGCAGATGAGAAGGCTGAGGAAGAATTTGATAACAGCCTTTAACTACCTGAAGTGTGGTTCTGAAGGGGATGGAGCTGGTCTGTTCTCAGTGGTGACAGATGATAGAACAAGGAGCAATAGTCTCATGTTGTGGCAGGGGAGGTTTAGATCAGATATTAGGAAAAACTCTCACTAGGAGTGTGGTGAAGCACTGGAACAGGTTATCTAGAGAGGTGGTAGAATCTTTATCCTCGCAGATTTTTAAGGCTTGGCTCAACAAAGTCCTGGCTGAAATGATCTAGTTGAGGATAGTTCTGCTTTGAGCAGAGGGTTGGACTAGAGGACTTCCTGAGGTCCCTTTCAACCCTAATTTTCTGTGGTTCTATGATTCTACTTCCGGCTTATGGAGAGCAAACAAATACCTTCTAGTGAGGTGCAATTGTGCTCCTATTACTCTATTAATAGTGTTTAAGAAAGCTTTGTAAACTTACTAGAAAAAGAGGTAGAAAGTGTAATGGAAACTGTAAATCCTTTACTTAATCTGAAATTCCTGTTGTGACTCACTGTCTATGCCTTTGGATACAGCCTTTTCAGAAGCATCCTATGGTGAGGTCTCTATGATAAATTGTATTCCATAATATGTATCTGTACTAGAATCATAGACCAGTAGGACTGGAAAGGACTTCCATAGGTTACCTTCTGGTCCAACCCCCTACCTGAAGGAACTCAGTAAGTAGTTAATATCCATGATCAGGGAGTAGCACCCAGATGTTGCATGTTCAAATAGTAGATTTATTATTTCTTTTAAAACAGTATAACAACAATAGCCTTGCCAATTTCTTCATTGCTGAAAGCAGTTGATTTGAAAGAGAAAGGGAGACTCTGAACTGAAACTTCCAAAAGATACTTTATTTAAACTAATCTGAACCACTAATTGCCTTATTAGCGTAATGCGGATCTTTGTGTCTTTCACTCTTCATAAATGGTTCAGGTTGGGTTGTCTCCCTGCAGCTCCCATGTCATTCTTCTAATTATTGTTTTAAACACTGCTCTATCCCAGTGGGGTCAGGAACATATCAAATACACTATTTTCCCCGTGCAGTGTCCCAAAAGCTATGTCTTTTAATAGGCTCTCTGTTGAGCCTGTTCCTGTCACCTCAGCAATTCTCTGGACTCACCACGGCAGCACAGTCCTTTGTAAGACTATCTGTCTGGGTCTGACCTGTTGAGTTTCCGGGTAGTCTGGAGCTCCTGATGTCCTTCTCAGCCACAGGTTAGACCTTTTCCGTTTTCTTCTCTCTGGGGACTTGAATACCCCCTTGTTCCTTGTCTGGTGCCTGGAGGCAATCTGTAAATGTCCCACAGCTGGTTTTATCCCCAGTTTTTGTGGGCTAATCATCCAATCCCTTGTCACGTGTGAAATCTTCACCTGACAGGGTGCATTCAGAGGTCATTCCTCCCAGGGTCAGTCCAAGTAACAGGGGTCCTGCTTGAGTTCCTGTTGCACTTAGTTTTCACTTGTCTTCTCAAGTAAGTGCTTTTGGAGCATTAAAAGCAATGACAATACCTAGCCTACAAAGGATGGAAGTCAGGAATAACTATCAAGGAGGAAGACTCGGCAACAGCCTGCACCCATAGGTAGCAGATCAGGACAGCAGAAGCATAAAATGAGTTACAGATTGGCAACTAGAATCAAGGACATAAAAAAAAGTCTTTCTTTAAATATGTAATATGTCAGAGAAAAAATAAGGGAAGTATAGGGCCCCTGATGAATGAAATGGGATGGCTGACAACTTACACTCAGGACAAAACCAAACTCCTGAATGAATACTTCATGTCAGTATTCCACATGTCCAAAGGGTGTTAGCCTGCTTGACAGGATGCAGGATGATCAGGATGGGGGTGATTCCCCCCCCCCCATAGTTGATGTAGATCTTGTGGGGGAGCACCTACAAAGGCCAAATATCTACAAATCGGCAGGACCAGATGCACTACACCTGAGGGAGCTGAAAGAACTGGCTGATGTCATTATGTAAATGATGGAAAAGTTATTTGAAGACTCATGGCACTCGGGAGAGGTCCCCGAAGATTGGAAAAAGGCAACGTGGTGCCTATTTTTAAGAAAGGAAGAAAGCAGGACTGGGGAAATTACAAGCCAGTCAATTTGACCTCAATCCCTAGTAAAATCCTGGAGAAAATTATCAAAGAATCCATTACAGACAGGCTAGCAGAAGGCAGTATTCTGAAGGATAGCCAACATGGCTTCATTACAAGCAAGTCATGCCAGACCAACCTCATTTCCTTCTATGATCAGGTTACTTGGTAAGTGGATGGGGGAAATGAGGTTGATGTCATATTCCTGGTCTTCAGAAAGACTTTTGACCTTGTCTCCTATGAATTCCTCATAGAAAAAATTGGGAAAATGTGGCCTTGACTGTTTTACAGTCCAGTGGCTAGGTAACTGGCTATGTGGTAGGACCCGGGCAGTATTGATTGATGGAACTGAGTTATCATGGCAGAGGGTGACCAGTGGCATCTCTCAGGGTTCAGTACTCGGACCAGTACTTTTCAACATGTTCATCAATATTTGGATTTGGGTATTAAAGATGAGCTAGCAAAGTTTGCTGATGACACCAACTATGGGGGAGCGTGGTAGTGCTTGAAAATAGGCTGGCAATACAGGCCAACATGGCATGCTTATGAGGTGGGTGGACCGCAACCTGATGTTGTTTAATACGAAGAAATGTAAAATGCTCCATCTGGGGAGAAATAATCCACAACATACTTACAGGCTCGGCAGTGCTACGCTTGCTAGCACCATATCTGAATGAGACCAGGGTATCATGGTGGACAACAAAATGAACATGAGCCACTAATGTGATGCCGTAGCTGGCAGAACTAATCAAACACTTGCATGCATCTACTGAGGCATCTTGAGCAAAGCTAAGGATGTCATCCTCCCACTCTACTCTGCTTGGTGAGACTGCAGCTGGATTTCTGCATCCAGTTCTGGGTGCTGCGCTTCAGGAAGGATGTGAAGAAGCTTGAGAGAGTCCAAAGAAGGGCCATGTGTATTATTTGAGGCCTAGAGACCAGGTCATATGAGGAGAGGCTGAAAGGCTTGGGACTCTTCAGCCTAGAGAAGAGAAGACTCAGATGGGACTTGGTGGCAACTTAACTATACAAAGGTTGTATATCAGGGCCTGGGGAAGCATCTGTTCACCAAGGCCCCTTGGGGGAGAGCAAGAAATAATGGAAACAAGTTGATTGAGGATTGCTTCAGGCTAGACATAAAGAAAAACTTCTTTACAAATCAAGTACAGAGGGTTTTCGAACAGACTTCCCCCAGAGGTGGTACAGTCACCTACCCTGGTGATGTTCAAAAAGTGTCTTGACACCCATCTTGCTGGGGTTATCTGATCCCAGCAGTCTTTTCTTCCTGAGTGCAGTGGTGCTGGACCTGGTGATCTGTAAGGTCCCTTCCAGCCCCTAACAACTATGAAATGTCTATCTTCAAGATAAGGGTCAACAGCAAATCTTAGCACTCCAGTTATATACTATAGATTCTTAGGGGCTGGAAGGGACCTTGCAGACTTATCTGGTCTAGCCTCTTTCTCCTCCCTCCCCACCCCCCCATACTCTAGGCAGGAAGACAACTTCTTGCTGGAGTTTTGTAACCCCAGCAAGGTGACTGTCTAATCTTGTCTTGAAAACTTCCAGGGTAGGTGACTGTACCACCTCTGGAGGGAGTTTATTCCACAGTCTGGAAACCCTGACTGTGAAGGAGTTTTTCCTGGTATTAAGCCTGAAACAGCCTTCCAGGAGTTTGCATCCATTGGTCCTGGTTTTCCCTAGGTGTGCCCTAGTGAACAGTTGTTCACCAAGCTCCTGATGCACTTCTCTAATATAGCGGTAAGCCACTATCAAGTCCCCTCTCAACCTTCTCTTCTTTAGGCTAGAGAGGCCCAGGTCCCTCAGCCTTTCTTTGTATGGCTTGTGTTGCAAGTCCCTGATCATACAGGTGGCTCTCTTCTGGACCCTCTCAAGTTTTTCCAAATCCTTATTGAAGTGTGTTGCCCAGAACTGGAAGCAGTAGTCCAACTGTAGTCTCACCAGTGCTGAGGACAGTGGGAATATCACTTCCTTAGTTTTATGAGATGCATTGATTGATGCATGCCAGTGTGGTGTTTGCCCTGCTGACCACTGCCTCACACTAATTGCTCATATTTATGTGACGTTCAATCATTACTCCTAGGTCTCTTTTGGCCCTGGTGCAAGTCAAGCTGTTGCCACCAAGCCTGTATGTAAGTTGAGGGTTGTTTGCCCCCATATGGAGTACCTGACAGTTTGAAGTATTAAACTTCATCTGGTTCCAGTCTGCCCACTCTAGAGCCTGTTCAGGTCCACCTGTAACTGCAACCTATACTCTGGCATGACCACACTAACCCATAATTTGGTGTCATCTGCGAACTTGGCCAATGAGCTCTTCAACCCCACATCCAAATCATTGATAAAGACGTTGAAAAGCACCAGTCCAGGCATGGACCTCTGAGGGACACCACTGGCCACTTTGTGCCAGATGAGACGAATCCGTTCATGAGAACTGTCTGGGTCCTACCCTGTAGCCAGTTTCCCATCCACTGAACCATCAAGTAGCTAAGCCCACAATTTTCCAGTTTTTCCACAAGGATATCATGGGATACTAGATCAAAAGCCTTTTGGAAGTCTACGTATAAAATGTCTATCACCTCTCCTGTGTCCAGGTGGTGAGAGACCTGGTTGTAGAAGGAGATGCGGATAGGTCTTGTCTTACCAACCTCAACAAAGACATGCTGGCTGTCATCCAGAATCTTACCTTCTGCAAGCATATTGCACATAGATTCTTTAATGAGCTTTTCCAGGATTTTTCTTGAGATGGAGGTTAGGCTGATTGGTCTATAGTTGCCTGGGTCCTCTCTCTTCCTCTTCATGAACATGGGCACAATGTTGGCACTCTTTCAATCCTCAGGGATTTCCCCTGTGCACCATGAATTCTGAAAGAGCTTTGCCAGGGGTTCCACGATGACTTCAGCCAGCTCCTTCAGCACTCTTGGATGGAGTCTGTGTGGCCCTGCTGACTTATAAATGTCTAGCTTTTCTAGTTGATATTGCACCCAGTCAGCATCCATAGTGGGGAAGCTGACAGTCCTGGTATGTCCCCTATAAGTGTTGTCTTGCTTGACATTCCCCATGGTCCAACGAAATACCGAAGCAAAGTGGGCATTCAGGAGTTGACCAATATTCAGGAAAAAAATTCACCAGTTGCCTTGAGGTGTTTAAACAGGGGTCTCACACTTCCATTTGTTTTCCTTCTACTGCCTACATACCTAAAGAAGGACTTATTGTCCTCGAGTCCTGTAGCTAACCTAAACTCTGTCGCTGCCTTGGCTTTCCTGATTATTTTTCTATGAGTGCTGGCCACTGTTATATAGTCTTCCTTGAGGACCATCCCTAGCTTCCATTGTGCATACACCTCTTTTTTTTTTTTTTCTTTCTTTAACAGGACTGCAATGTCCCTATTAAGCCAGGAGGGCTTGCCAGCTGCTCTTTGCAGGAACAGTTTTCTTTTGTGCTTTGAATTGCATATCCTTGAGCAATGACCACTCTCTGTGTACCCCATTTATCTTGGTTTCCTGGTCCTGCATCGCCTCCCCTACTAATGCTCTGAGCCTGTTGAAATCACCATTTTTGAAGTCCAGGACTTCAATCATGCTGGTTCATTTGTGGATGGTGAACCTGATAATTTAATGGTTGCTGTCTCCCAGGTTAATTGCATTTTTAAGGGTTTAAATAATGTTAAAATGAGATCCAAATGGTGGGTTGCGTATGGAGCCAAACTTTATGCTTTGTCTTCCTTGTAATGACCAAGGAGATGCCAATAACATGAGAATCTGCCATGCTTTGGTTAACAGTAGTTAGTTTATGAAATACAATCAAGTCAGTCTACTTTGTACTAGGCACAGTACAAAAAATAGTAGAAAATCATAGGCCTTGTCCCAAAGAATTTATTGTGCAACACAGGGCACAGAATAGGAAAGTAGATGTGCATGCTACTTGTGCAACCAGGAACAGTATTTCATAGGATCATAGGAAAGCAAGGCTGGAAAGGACCTCCATGAGCTCATGTAATTCAACCTCCTGCTTAAGGCTGGATTATCCCTGACTGAACCACCCCAGGCAAGTGTCTTTTTAACCTGATCTTAATTTTCCAGGGATGAAGATTTTACAACTTCTCTAGCTAGGCTGTTCCAATGCTTGACCCTCATAATAGTCAAAGTTGCTTTTTAATCTGTAACCTAAATTTTCCTTGTGGTACTGGAGGTCATTGCTTCTAGTCCCATCCCCTGTAGTCACAAATAGTCTCTCTGTCCTTTCTATAATCATCCTTCAGGTATTTGAAGACTGTTATCAAACCTCCTGCTGTTTTATCTTCTCCAGTCTTAAATAGTCCTCTCATCTTTTCTCTTCAGTCAAGCTTTGCAGGACTAATCAGGTCAGGTCCCTCTCCACCAGACTCTTTCCAACATGTTCACAGCCTTCTTGAAGTGTGGGGTCCAAAACTGGACACAGTACTACTGTTGGTGAGGCCTCTCCAGTGCTGAATAGAGAAAAACTATATCCCTTGGTTTGCGAGAGATGTAGTTCCCTGATAATGTAACTTAGTATGCTGTTGGCATTTTGTGTGTTTTGTTTTTGCAACAAGAGCACACTGCTGGCTCGAATTCAGCTTCTGGTCCACTGTAACCCATAGTTCCTTGTCTGCAGTACTTCAGCATAGCCAGTCATTACGTGTGTATGTGCAGTTACTCCATCCCAAACTCTGGACTTTGGCTTTTGAATATTGTCTGATTTATTGCAGACCATTTGTCTAGTTTCTGTTCCAGGTCCTTCTGCATCCTGACCCTGCCCTGTAGAGTGTCTACAACTCTATCCAACTTGGTTTAATCTGCAAATCTCCTAAGCATGCCCTCAATCTCATCATCCAGATCATTAATGCAGATGATAAACAATACTGGACTCAGGACAGACCCCTGGGGAAATCCCACTTGATATGTTCTCCCAACTGGACATTTAATCACTGGCTACCTAGTCATTTTACTCTGACCCTCTGGCTATCTGATTATTGTTGTGCTTTCAGAGAAAATAGCAGAGTCTTGTTTCCTTACAGTGTGTGGCATATTAGAGTGGTGAGAGACCTGCTCTTGCAGCTCAAGATGCTCTTGCATTCGGTTTGTTACTCACAGTAACTTTCATGAAAAAGGCACACACATTTTACCTGCAAAAGTTGGAATATTTAGCTATCCATCTTGAAGTTTACCACCAAGTTGGATTCTGGGTTAAGGTCATCAGTGTATTAGCAGTTTAACTATTTTCCTTCTGATCTTGAACTTTGGAATGTAACTTTGGAATTCAGTGCATTTTTGACGCTTTTGTACATTTTCTAATTGTCGTAAATTTAAAGTTAATTGTGTGTGTATAAATTCCCTTTGAAGGGAAATGGATACTTACTAATAGTGGTAACACAGCAATACTTAAATTTGGGATTTCAAGAAGAATGAATTTTGCAGTATTTCTGCTTCTCAATTGTAATAGCATACATAGATTGTCAACTAAGCTGGTAAGCATTCTTAGACAGTTTGTAGAGATGTGGTATATGGAAACAGAATTAGCTCTAAAATAATTATAAAAACACAAGATTTTTATTTAATCTCAATCTAATTGTAGATTCTAAGGGTGAAGAGATTAAAGATTACCTATTGCAGATAATGGAACTAGTTAAAGAAAACACCCTAAAATCAAACGCAACAAGCTGACCTGTAAAATATGTGCAGGTTGTTATTGGAGGGTTTCTGAGGATTCTGTAATCAGAATTGAAAGAAGTAAAATATTCCCCTGTGTTCTGGTTGGATCAAGTGTAAAATATTACCATTATTATAGAAAGAGCAATTATTTTTTTTTTTGTGGGTAGAGAGGTGACTTCCTCAAAAGGTGTGACTGGATAACCATGTTGCAGCTTTTATGGTTATTTATAGCTGCTGTGAGTGGAAGAGCCCCCATTCCCTCTCCACAAATACAATGAAACAAAACATCTGTATTGGAGCACGTACCTTTCCTTGAAAGATTCTGTGGGGATTTTCCCAGTCAAATTATTTTCTTGGTTTGGTGGGGGGATAACAAGAAAATAGAGCTGTCTTATGACCCACATGCCTTTTTTGACTGCTGAAATGAAATGAGTTGGAACTGAATCCTAGTTTTCCACTGAGTGTGTCCTTCTCCCGCAATGTCAGAGTTTGGGTGTGGTTGTTCTTGTTCATTATAGCTTTTCTAAGAGCCTGTTTGGATTTTCATCAGCTAGCAGCACTCGCTTAATGGCAGGACTGGCTCAATGTGCAATAATAATAATAATATATGTATGTATTCTGGGAATTCATTTCTTCATATGTATTGCTGTACATATTGTATTTGTTCCATTTGAGACTTTGCCCGCAATATGTGAAGTATTTGTTGCTTGTTAATACAATAGCAAATCAGAATCTCATTGTCTGTGGCATGGGAGTTAGCATGGGTGGCACTGTACAGCTATTGGCAAGTTGTATGTTTTATTTCATCTAGAAGGAAGCTCTGAGCAGGAGCTAGGATTTTATAAGTGTGGTGTAACATTTTAAGGGTACTTATGTGTTGTTTTGGGTTTATTTTTTAAATGAAGTTTTCTTTTTCATAAATACTTTTAATGTTTGATATTTCCTATAAGACTTCTGTGATTCAGATCAATTTATGTTTACATTTTTTTACTTCAAAATTTATATATAAAAAAATAGAAAACTGCTAAGTACTTTTTAAAATACTTTGTTGTCATGATACCAATGTCAATATATGAGCTTTTTAACAGCATACAATGCTTCATACCGTTTTGTGTTTTTTTTCCATGCCTAAATACTTACTGGTATTACTAGTGATAAATGCAATGACATGGCTCTCAGTACACTGCTTGTTTTCAAAAGAGATAATGCGTCTAATTTAGCCAAATCTAGTCAATATTTCTGTGACTCATTTAAATTACATTAGTTTATCATTTATAAGACAAAAGAGAATCTAGAAAATGGCAAAGAACTACATAAGCAACAGATGTTTTCAAATTAGTTTGCTGAGGCCATTTCAGTGATATAGAATGCATGTCTTACATACTCTTCTTCAAGTGTCAAACATATTGATAAAATTTATTATTAATATATAAAGAGCTGCTTTCGATTTTTTTTTTTTTAAATGAAATGGCTTTTCTACAGTGGATTTAAAGAAATCTTTCAATGTGGCTTCATTGCAAGGGGTATCCTATTTTGATTTCAGTGATTCAAATTTTGGTTTTAGTAAAAATAGCTTTTTGCACATTGGTAGCATTTGTATTGCTATGGAGGCTCTATTCCTTCCATTGATCTTTAACACTGCTAGAGAAATTACATTTAAATTTCATTATTTGTTGCAGAAGCTGGTGTTCTCCTTTTCCATCGTTGCCCCTTTTCTACAGGGACTTGTCAGCTCAAATTAGTGAGGGTTCCCAGGTGCTTTGGGAACTGCAAAGAGTGGTGTAATGTTTACATTAATCTTATAAGCGCCACTGGGGAATTCAGTTTTACAGAATTAATGGTATATAAACATTTGAGATCATTAAAATGCATTGGAAATTAGAGATGGATTTTTGTGACTGGGGAAAAATATTATACATTTTAGAACACACATCTGCTGCATGTGCTGCAAATAGATAAGTCATATAACAAAACTTATTATGACTGATAACTTCTACTGACTAGGAAGTTGGGTTGCCTGGTGGTAATATTCCTCCAAAGTGTTTAAGTATAGTTATTAGCCAGCATACCATATCTGTTCATGAAGCAGTGCTTCTTCTGTAGCTACAAAATAGTATTTCCAGAACTAGAATCTTTGCAAGCCTTAGGCCTTCCAAAACTCCATGTTCTTTTGGCAGCCTGAATCTTTATTGGCAGTGTAGAAAAATAATTCAGTTTATGCTTGGGGTTAATCATCTACGTATTCCATAAAAAATGTAACAATAAAAACAAAGCAGTCTTAATTTTACCATAATTGAGGTATCATAGTATCATAGTAGCTAGAGTCGGAAGGGACCTGGGCAGATCATCTAGTTCGACCCCCTGCCTTGGCAGGAAAGAGCACCGGGGTCAGATGAC
>JAGPOW010003642.1:101724395-101796596 GCA_030014935.1 Caiman crocodilus | reverse complement strand
GTGTGTGTGTGTGTGTGTGTGTGTGTGTGTGTGTGTGTGTGTGTGTGTGTGTGTGTGTGTGTGTGTGTGTGTGTAAGTAAGAGTTGCCCTATGAACACAAACACCACCCCCATACCTCTCCTGGCCCCAGGGTACCAATACAGGCCCCCTGCTCCCATGGTTCAGCCAGGAGCCATGAGGTGCTGGAATGGCCAGAAGCTGGCAGGAAAGGAGGGAAATGGCAGCTACAGGCAGCAGGGAGTGAGAGTGAGCAGGGGTGCAGAAGTGCAGGAACAGGAGGGAGCACAGGGCCTATGCTGGTGTCCCGGGGCCAGTGCAGCTTGTGCCGGAGCCTGTGCTCCTGCTCTTCTGCTCTGGGCCTCACTGGTGCTGGTCCAAGGACGCTGGAGGGGGCCCTGCATTCGTGTCTAAGTGTCCCAGCACTCCTATGCACTCACTGTCTGCCACTTGCCCCACCTGTAGCTGCCATTTCTTTGCTTTCCTGCCAGCTGCTCCATCACCACTTGGCTTCCAGCTGCGTGGCCGGACTGTGAGACTTGGCAGTAACTGGCCCAGCTCTGAGGACTGGGGCAGTTGCCTGCAGTCTTCCTCTGCCTCCTCATCCCCCCCCCCCAACTGTTCTCTGCATTTCCCTCTGGCACAGGGAGGCAGGAACAGCCCCTGGGTCTCAGGCCAGGGGGGTAGGAGGAAGCTGGGAGTGGGGCCAGGCTGGGTGGGCCTTGCTTCTAAGCTGCTGAGTCTTGCTGTCTTCCCTACTGCTACTGAGTCCTACTGCCCCTGACTCCTGTCATTTTTGACAGGCAGCCAGGAGCAGATAAATATTAACTTTCTAAATTTTTTAAAGGCTCTGTGGGCCAGATAGGATGGACTGGTGGGCTGGATCTGGCCATTGGGCTGTATTTTGCCCACCTCTGAATTAAATACTGAAACTATAGCATTTAGCTCCCTGGAATAAGACAAAACAACCTGCGAAGGGATGAAATGCCTAGTATAATAATCATGCTGGCCATGAAAATGGACATGTTTGACATGAAAATAAAATGGTGACTATCTTGACATTTGTTTTTCATTCTTAAGAGTGTTTAAGAAATGATCCAAAGCTTCTAAGAAAAAAAAATTCTGTGACCACTTCTTCCACTACTTTTCTCACATGGATAACCATCTTTTCCAGACCCCATTTCAAGAATTGTATCTTTCTTTGATAGAAACAGAGTGTATAGTTAGTTTAGATCAGCTCTTAATACACAGCTCAAAACAGGGTTGGCCAGGGTTGGCCTGTGCAAAATGAAGGTTCTAGTCCCTAAGGTGAGTGCAGTCATAAAAGATGCTGACAAAGCAAAATGCTCAGACACGGACACATTCTCAGCCCTGTCACAAACACGCACTTTGTTTTTTGAATATTGAATGCCTATAGAATTTCTAGCAGGCAAATAAGCTTGTTTTGTTGAACCAATAAAACTGTCTTCAGAAACATTTTTGCCAAATGCCACGGATTTTAGACAGGCCACATTAAAAGTCAAGAAATTGCTGATGCTTTTTTTGGAATTGATTTAAATTGGAAAATGGAGCAGGCTGTGAGGGAAACTGCATTGTGGAAAGCATAACGTTAAATGCACTAAAGGTAAAGCAACATCAAACATAATGAAAATAAGCCTTTTGCAAGACTTGGGAAAGTTTGACCAGTGAATGGAATGTTGCTTCTTCCGTAAATTATGAAGCTAGCTGTTGTTTCTCCTACTCTTTCAGATGAAGTAAACATTAGTCTTACCACAACAGTATTCTTGCCATACCTCCAGTATGCACTATGGCTCTCATGGTCTGTGGTCCTGAAAAAATGCAATGATGCCCTCTGACAGCTTGCAGACAATATGGTGGGAGGGAAGAGAGTACAATTAATAAATACAGTTTACATTTAGTATGTATATATTTTGTCTTGGTGTATTAAATGAAAGAATAAATAGGAAGACATTTGCTCTCAAAGTAAAAATTGTGAACGTCACTTTTAAAACAAACTGAAGCCAGATTCTCTAGGACTTTAATAGACTGATTAATGCACATTTTATTTTCTGTTGCTTTCTCATCAAATGTATCCAACTGCGTAAGTTAGCACTACTACCACGAACAGTTGAAACTTGTAAGGTTCATTGTGCTGTACCTGGAGGTGGATGTATTGTGGCTTACTTATGACTAGAAAATATTTGTGGAGTTTCCCAGAAGAGCTATTTTGTGTTTCCTTGATGATAACATATTTTGACTTTTGAGAGAGAATAAACCTTTGAATTAAATAATGTGAAATCATTAGCAAAATATGATTTGACTAGTAGCAACTTAATCACTGGCATACCATGTTTTTAATCACAAATTCTGCTTTAATCTTCAAGTTAGACAGTAGGTCAGTGCCTTTAAACTTTTATTAAATATGGCAGAGCTGCTTAATTTGAAGGTTTTTTAATAAGTGGAAAAAAGTAACAAATGAGTATTTAAGTGTGAGCTTAAAACAATTTTCTTTAATGTGGTTATAGGGCTCAAGTATCAGTTCAGTCTTTTTAATTTCTCTCTGCCTTCAGTATCTTATTTCAGAAAGTGTCCTATTATTATTGTTCTGGTTCAGTTTCTAAAATGGAAGTGTGCATGTGTGTGTGCCTATGTATGCACACACTCTCTCTTCTCTCTTGTGATTTTGCTCTTGTCACTGAACGGAACTCTGCTAGTGAATGCTTTTTAAAATAGTTAATTAAATGGGGGATTGTTGGCAGTAGATTTCATTGAAGGAGTGGTCTCAGTTTCAGGGAATGGAAGTGGTTGGAATTAATTTTATAGATGACGGATGGCTTCTTGGCATGCTGTTGGGCTCTCCCTTTCAAAATAGGGCTCACTTGAAGAAGAGGGTAACCTGGATTAAAATAAAATGTAGTTAGTATAATCTTATAGCCTCTAAAAAAATTAAAACTCTACCTATTAGACTCCCCCCCCACATAATTTTCTTAATCCAGTTTGGGCAGTCCAAACAGATTCTGAAATACTAGCCACTTAAAATAAATCATCAAGATTCAAAGCTGCATGCAGCTACCTTCTGCCTTTTATTTATCATTATGAAAGCATGTCTTTGGAGGAACAAACCTAAGCCCTCAAAACCACTGGATCAAAACCAAATGGTAATCAAGCCCAATAAACATCAGAGGGCACTTGTATTAGTGCTTAACTTGGATAATCAGGATGGATGCTATCCATCTTCCTTATAGTTTTGGCTTTTCTTGGATACTGTAATTTTTCTAAAAGAAGGGCAGAAGCTTGTGCAGGGTGGCACTTAAGGC
Organism: Caiman crocodilus; assembly: GCA_030014935.1. Lineage (NCBI taxonomy): Eukaryota > Metazoa > Chordata > Crocodylia > Alligatoridae > Caiman > Caiman crocodilus. Next base: position 101,793,282 of record JAGPOW010003642.1, on the reverse strand, counting down.
ATTACTGGTTTAGAGAGGCCTGAGCAAAACTTTGTTCATTATGTTTGTTTGAGATGTTATGAATTCATATCTGACAAAATATGGTAGGTTGTTGCCTACAAAAAGCTCATGCCTCTGCCAGACTTCAGACCTAACACAGCTAGCCACCTCTGTCAAACAAACAAAAAACCCAAAAAGACAATTCAGAAGATACAGTTGCTAAAGGGTATAAGAGGGAGGTTACTGTATTCATAACTGTGTGTATGCTGTTTTTGTGCTTTGTTGTAAACTTCTGATTGAGAATAGCTTTGCTTTAAAATTAGCTCTGTATTTTCTTTTATTGGCATAACATAGTTAAATGTTTAAATAAACTAATGAAAAAAAACCTCAAACCCTAAACCCTGTGGTTTATGTGTGGTGCCGTTAGATCTGTAATCAACCAAGAACATTGAGTGAATGTGTTCAACTTGTTCAGGGAAACAGTTGTTTCCGTTTTTGTTTCCTTTTAATCATCATTCCCCTCCTGATCTTTCCTGTCACTTTCAAATTAGGCATATTTGATTTAAAATTAACATAATCAAAAGTTTATTAAAATACACATGCAAATTGTCCATTCCCTAAAAGTGAACAACCTGTATAGAGCTGGCAAACACACAGGGTTGACTGCTAGTACTCAGTTTGTGCCTGGCTCTTTAGCAATGATTTTGATTTTAAGTAGAAGACAATGTAGCTGTAAGTTTTTGTTTTTGTTTTTTTTTAACAAAAATATTAGTTGTTTTTATTTTAGGTGAGATTTGGTATGGCTGTAGCTAATGATAAGTTTGGAAACATTAGTTGGTGGTACAAAATATGGAATAGAATTTTTAAATTACTTTTCCTTGGCAACAGTGTGTCACGTTTTTCTATACTTCCAGTCTAATTAATCTTGACTTCTGAGTAGTTGAAGATATTTTGGGTTAAAACCTGGCCCCACTCTAGTCGGTGATAAAAGTTCCATTGACTTCTGCAAGCAGCATTTGTGTCTCACTGAACTCTTCAAAAAAGGCTGAACAGAAGAGGTGTCCTGCCCCTTCTGAAATTTGAGCAAACAAATTGGTTGCTTATGCCTCTTTTTGAAAAGTATGTAGGAGAGGAGTAAAAACTACTCACTGAAGCTTCTCTCATATTTAGTCTACATTAATAGTAGAGATGGTTTATAGTACTATAGTGAGTGTATTTCAATATTGCTTCTAGTTGCTAATGAGCACTCTGATGCTAGAGAAAAACATGGGTGGGTCTACGTATGATGTATTTTTTTTTAAAAGTTTTTGATGGCTAATATGACATATAATTTGGTTTGCTGTTATTTTTGTTTGTAGAGTGTGAAGGGGGTGGAGTAAAATAGTCCTTTAAACCTTACGGAACTTGATTTGTAATTCCTTTAATTTTTAGATCATGCCTTTAAAAGGTGTTTGAGTGCCAAAAATTATAATGTTGAAACACTGTAAAGCAATATTTTGTTGTTGCAGTTCTAGCATAATCTGTGAGCATGACAACCGAAGTTGGCTCAGAAGCTGAAGTAAAGAAAGAGGCCGAGAAGCTGGAGCCAGACACCACCGAGGAAAAGCCTGAGGAGGCCTTGGAGAGTTTAGAAAATCAAAAAACCGCGGAAACAGAAGAGACACAAGATTCTTCCTCTTCCCCACTACCAGCTAGCCAAAGCAGCCCAACTATCCGGAAGGAGAGAGAGCCATCTGAAGGCAAGGGTATTTCTCGCTTCCTCCCCCCATGGCTTAAGAAACAGAAATCCTATAGCTTGGCAGAGCCCAAAGATGAAGCTAAGAAAAAGGCTGAGGTTGATGAACATATTGAAGAACGTGAACGTCAGCTTCCAGAGGAGGTGGCTGAGCTGAAGGGAGAAGCAGCACCTGAGAACCATCAGGCTAAGACAGATGACAAGGAGGAAGAAAAGCACTCTGTTAGTAGTGCTGAGACCCAGGTAGGTTCAGGGAGGTGATAAATAGTTACTGGGTAAGGTACACTGCTAGTGTAACTCTTCTGTTGCTAGTGTAACTTCGCTGTAAATCTGTGACGTACTAGAATTATACTAGGATTGATTGGCAGACAACGTTCTTTCAGTAAATCTGATATCTTTTATTAGACCAACTCAAATAGTTGGAAAAATTCTTCTTTGCAAGCTTTGGGGCATAAATACCCTTCATCAAGCTGAGGAAGCATCCTCAGCCTGTCTAAGGGTATTTATAACTGAAAGCATCTTTAACTGGTGTCCTTTAATTTTAGGCACAATGGCCTCTAGGTTTTGAATGCTAATGCAATTTCTTACTATGTTCTGAGTTCTTATACAAATGTATTGTAATTCTGAAAAAGGAAAATGTTTTTTTTTTTTTCTCTTAAACTTGTACAGAAATGACAAATAAACCTGTTTTGTCAGTATCATTTCCCAAAGGGGATAATCATAATATTTAAACTACTTATTGTGCTTCCAACTATTGTGGTTTGGATGAATAACTTCAGTTAAAAAGTTGAAAGTATAATACATGATTGGTATGTAGGAGCATGAACTTTTCTTTTGACTTGTCTAGCTCTTGTGGGATTGAGTCATCACTGTATAAAGCTCTGTGTGTGTGTGTGTGTGTGTGTGTGTGTGTGTGTGTGTGTGTGTGTATTTTTTTTTAATTTTTTTTTTTTTTTACAGCCAGCTAAGGAAGACAGTAAAGAGATTGAAATAGAAAAGGTTACAGAAGAACCAGAAGAAAAGCTAGAAGAAGAAACAAGAAAAAGGGAGACCAAAGAGGTGCAGACAGCTGAAATCAAAATGGAGAAAGCTCCTCAAAAAGCTCCTAAGAAGATTAAAACTGTACAGTGTAAAGTGATGCTCCTGGATGGCACAGAATACAGCTGTGACCTAGAGGTAAGGAAGGAAGCCTTATATAAAGAGATCTTTCTCTGTAGAAAGAAAACAGTGAGTACAGTATGCTTTCATTGCAGTGTGACTTTAACAAATGCATTTTTATTTGGTAAGTCGAATGGATTCATTACGGTATCACATTCAGATTGTTATAGCTGAAGGTCAGTTAACATTTTGTATTTAACTTCTGCCTTTCAGGGCTTTTATCATTTAGCCATAATGTTCTGTGAACAGCAGTTTTAACATGTAAGATACAAAGGAAACAAAAGAAACCTTTGGGTAGTGTAACCTCTTTTAGCAACTTCAATTGCCCTGTATACAAAAAAGATTAAGGATTTTCCTTTCGTATACCTTCAACAGTACTTTGTTTTGAAACAATTTTTTGCATAAAAGATCTTCATTATAGGACCAACTTGAATCTTTTCTTTTAAACTGTTTACTTTGAATCCATTGTTATACCTGTGAGTCTAGCGCCAAATAGATATCACGTTTTATGTGAGTGCTTGTCCCAGGATTACCTCATTGAAAAGGAGCACTGCAGTCATTTACTATACCCTGATTGAAAGGGTAATATATGTATATGCCAGTCCTGGGACTTTTTTTCTGTTGTAGGACAAACACAGACACACCTTGTAACAATATAACATCTGTTCTTAGTCTGTGTTAACTGGTTCAATTTAAATAAACATCAGTGTATGCTTAACCAAGTGATTTTTTTTTTTTTTTTTTAATATTAAACTCAGTGTTCCCTGTAACTTACTTCTTCACCTCATAAATCTTCAGTTTAGATATTTGGAAACTATGCTTATTTCCTGATTGCAACTGACCTTAACAGTGACAAAAGCAGGACTTAGTAAGATGGAGGAAAAATCAGCTGCTCATTTTCTAATACTGAGAAATTGTTTTGGTCATTTATTGCCACATTGGGTGAAAATGGTGTAAACTGTGTAAAGCAGAAAAAAGACACTTTTAGATTGAAGCTAAATAAAGCTGTGCGTGTCATTTAAAAACTCATTTTAGTCATTTTTAAGTATAATATAGATTCTGGTTTTAATGAGCTTACCTTCTTAAAAAGCAGGTCTCAGTGGATATTCAGGGGGTGTGTGTATGTGGTCTTAGGCAGACAAGATTCTTTGAGTAGATGTGATATCTTTTAATAGACCAACTCCAATAGTTGGAAAAATTGTTCTTTGCAAGCTTTCAGGCACAAAGACCCTTATTCAGGCATCTTGGGAGTCTGTTTGTGAACTGTGAGCTCTCTTGGGTAGAATAGAAACCAAAATACAAAATGCAGGTCTGTGTGTGTTGCTCCCTCCCTCACCACAGGGGGCCTTGATCTGCACTCCCTCTCCACAGCCCTTCCTTTCCCTTCCTGTGTTCTTTGCCTCCTACATGCTGTTCTGTGGCTGTGTGCGTGCATGGACATTTATTGGACAAATTATCAGCTACGTCGGGATGATTTCTGATGCAGACTATTTTCTTCATATTGGTGGTGATCTGATATCAGACCGATTGTACTGGTGCACCTCTAGAATGTGCATCTTGATTAGCCTAGCCATCTAATTGAAAGGGCAAGTCCCTGAAAATCTTGGTTACAGCTGTCCTTGGAGTAAATATTAATAATTCTGTTTCATGCCACTTGGAAACAAGTTGATAGATATCACAATATAGATTGTTTTCACCAAACTATTAGAGCTCCCATTTATGATACCTGTAGAACAGCTTGCCAAGAATGTCTATATGTTTAAGTACCTAGTAACTTTACAGCAAGTGTAAGATATGGCTGTGTCCTGTGGGTCAGATAAGTGGCACAGAGTCAGTCCACAGGCTGGATCAGCCCCTGGGATCCAGTGCTGCGCCCTCTCTCTCATGTGCTGGGACTGGGTCCTGGTGCTGCCTTCTTTTGGCCTTCCACACTGGGATTGGGTGCCTGATCAGTGTGCAGGGACCAGAACTCCCCATGCATCTGGAAATCTGGCATCAGGGATGTGGTGCCACTGCCCCTCTGCTGCCAAGTTTTTGGATCTGTGGGGAGCCCTTGGACCAGATGACAGTGCTGTGGGCTGGATCTGGTGTATGGGCTCAGGGTTGAGTACACCTGGTCTATACTGTGGCAGACAGGCCCAAGCTGATCTGTTCCACCTACTGTTGCATCCACACTGCAGACCTAAGTGGTGAGGCTGCTTCAGGGCATCTTCCTATGACTTCTTGAGACCTGTAGTAGAGAAAACTGAAAGGCCTGTCAGTGCTGCATTCCCCTCCAGATCTCTATTATGGTTCATGAGGTCAGCTAGGTTGTTTGTGCAAACCAGGCAGATACTGCTGACAAAGAAAAAACCCTGGTTTCTAAGCATATATTATATATTCATCCATGGTGATATGTATACAGAGACCTTGAATTCCAGATCATTTCTACATATATTGCTGGTACAAAATAACTAGTAGTTTTCATCATAAAGGTAGTTGATATGAACCGTATAATATGTGCATTAGAGTTGGCCTAGGACAGAGGTTTGTTCAGCAGCAGATTGTTCAGGGAGCAGAAGACTGAGCAGCAGATTGAGTAAGGGAAAGGGACTGGACTGAAACTCAGTGAGGGCTCAGGTCTGATTTGTGGCACCTGCCAAAAGGGTTGGACCCCACTGGCTTGGAAAATTAGAAATTGACCTATTAGTGTTTTCCAGCTGTGTGTGTACACATTAGTGGTTCTCACCTGGGTTGCCATGGCATCCCCCAGCATCTGCAGCCAAGTGAAACCACCCAGTGTGCCTCTGTTTTGAGGAGGCATGCATGGAGCTAGATGGGAAAGCATCTGCTGCAGGAGGGGGTGCTCCTGCCTGCATTAGGTTAATTGATAAACCAGAGATGCGTATGCATCATATTCTTCAAGACCAGGGATTTTTTGTTATCAACCCTATGTGTTCAGTTTACACACACACCCTCGCTGACCTAATAAATCATACCAAGGGTCTGAAGGACAATGCAGTTTATCTAAAGGCTTTCTAGTTATCTAGATCAGTGGTCAGCAACCTTTTTAAGGCTGTGGGCTGGATTGACTCAGTTTGTGTCAGCGGTGGGTGGGGAAGTCATTTTTTAGGACCCAGCCACTGCTTTTCCCTGTGGCAGCAGGGGAAGGCAACCTCTGCCAAAACCCCTGCCTCTGAATGCCATTGAAGCTCCATGTCCACATATCTGGCCCATGGGCCACAGGTTGCCGATCCTTGATCTAGATAAACATAATGCAGGCAGGAACACCCCCTTCTGTCACAGCTGCATCCCAGTCTAGTTCTGCATGTGCTTTCTGAAAACAGAGGTGCACATGGGCTAGTTCCACCTGGTGGCATTGGCACAGCAGCCTAAAGAGCTGGCCAGCTGAGTGCCACAGTTCTATGGATTTATCGCTAGGCTGTCACATTGCTGTTGCTGCATTAGGTTTTATCTGATGCAGGGGTGGGCTTCTGCCTGCATTAGATTTATTTGATAAAATAGATGAGCTGAAGCAATACAACAGTGCTTCTAGACCAGGGTGCAGATGCAAGTTGTTCACTCTCATCAGTACAGCCCACATCATCGCTGAACCAAAAAATATCCATTATAACATCTGAGGTTCATTCACCTGCATCTCTGCCAACGTCATACACCATCACTTGCTTACAATGCCCCTTGACTGTCTACGCTAGATAGATGGGTCAGTCCCTAGATGAAAGAATGAGAGAACATGGATTTGACATTGGGTTTAAAACCATATCCAAACCTGTAGTAGAACACCTTAATTTCCTTGGACATTCTATCACTGACCTTATACAACAGAACTTTAAAAGGCAATTTGAATGTGCAAAGGAATAATTTGCAAACTGGATTGTGTGAAGTATGGTCTAAATTGGGACTAAGGATTCTTGTCCCATTATTTGAATTGGCTTTTGTGACCTTTGTATGGGTTTATAACTTGTTTGCCTTGTCATCACCCTCTTCCCCCTTCCCATGAAAGCATCTCTGATTCAGTTATTCTCTAAGATGCACCTCTGCCTCTGTCTTGTTCTAGGGTCTCTCTTGGGCATGGAGTACATGGAAACTCCTTCCTTCGGCCAGCCAGTCAGCAGTGTCAGCACTGCTGCATGGCTAGGCAGGGACTGAGCTTCCACGTATTGTGTTATGGGACAGGGGAGCCTGAGCAGCATCCAACAGTATGGGGTAGGATGGGGAGGGGGGAAAGGGACAGAGATGTGGGGGGAAATGAGGAGAAGGTTAGAGGCTATGGGGAGTTGGGAGGATGCAGATGGCAGGGGGAACAAGAAGGCTTCAGGGGGATAAAGTAGACAGGAAAGGGTAAGGGAGCTACCTAACCCCTGCCCCCCAGCCACTGCTTTCCCTGCTTTAGCGGTGTGGGAGAGGGTATTCAAGACAGCCCTCTAATACTTAGATTTTATACCTGGAAAATTATAACAAGCTGATAAAGTTTCTATACATAGAATCTAATTATTGGTGGGTCATATTATATTCAAGTAAATATGATGCGTTTCTAAGTCCATAATAGTTATAGGGAGGTGATCAGAGTCTAAGAAGGATGAGAACCACTAGTATATACCACTAGTACAGCCTGATTTATAATAAACCACAGTGGGATCCAGAAAAAGTTTATTAAAAGAGGATGAACATAGGGTTACTTAGTTTGCTGGGGCAAAGTTCAATTTGAAAAAACCTGTTCCTGCTTTTTGCATTATTTAAAATCACATATTTGTTATATGCACTAGCCTTGTTTAGAATATAGAATTACTATCAGACTTCTATATAGGCAGTACTTTTCACCAAGGTTGACTTTTTGGAAAACAGAATGGTAAACTCTACTTACACTGGTACTTTCTGCTTCCCTAGAGATCCTGTGAAGCTCTTAAAGAATCTCATTAATTTTGCATTGCTTTTGTCAGCATGATGTTACAATCTGTGTCTGCCATTCCTTTCTGTTTTTACATTTTCAGTGTGCCTTTGGCAGTACAGTAGATCCCGAACTTGTTGTGATCTGGGCAGTTTACAACCTGCTTAATTTATTGGAGGTTGCCAAATGGAGGATGAGCTATTCGGATTGCTGCAGTTTTTACTTCACTTCTCTGATCAGCTGGAGCTCATCAGTAGCCAATCAGAAAAACAGTGGCCTTTGCTAAATTGTTGTAGCAGATTGCAGCAGGTTTTTTTCAGTTTTGTGCAGATGTTTGCTGTGACTGTAAAGGACATTCACTTAGTTCTTGCTTATCTTCCTAAGAGCAACAGATCCCTAAACCCATGGGCTGTCAGTATTGTACTGTATTAAATAGCAAAGCTTCTGATCTGGTGCTTCTGTTTTGGCAGGTTTGCTATTACTACCCAGATGATAAAGAGAGACAGCAAAGTTCAGTTTGCTGAGTTTTTTTTGTTTTTGCCCGTATTGGTTGATCTGCGTAACACGAAGCAGCACTGACCAGTTGTTGTAGACAATAAAGCATTCTGAGCAGCATTGCAAGGGCATCATTTTAAGATGGTGGTGGAACACATCATTGTATTATTACATATGGAAACTAAGAGCAAGAACCATAGATATCATAGAAAAATGGGGAGATTACAAAATGGCCCACTGAGGGTACTTCCTGGAAATCTAAAAAGTTTATCTAATAGCAATAGAAGCAATTTCCCAGTTTATCTTGGAAAGCACATCAAGGCAGTCAATCAGAAAAAGTAATCTTACCAAACGTTTACCTTACTGCATATTTTAAATAACTGCTCTTGTGATATTAGATTAAGTACTCATAAAGCAAATAAATGAGTGTTTACCAAACCAAAGAAAACCAGAGGGTAATAAGCAGCACATTATTTAAATATGTGATTTTTAAATAATAAACTTTTATTTTATGGTGACTAGGTACACCATATATGTAACATGACTATGTGAGACTCCTTCCTAAATGGGAGCCACAAATTTTGGACTTGACTTTCTAATCCATTCAGATCATGGTGCTTTATAACAGCTTCACATACTTATTATGACCCTTCAGAAGTTTACCATACCAAGTTTAAAACTATCCGTTTTCTGTTGACAGGATTTTGGGGAAATCTAGATCTTGCATTTTGTTATAAATATTTTAATCCAATCAAACCTTTTTCAGCACGCTCTTTTTTAGCTATTTCCATGTTTAAAGGTAAGTCAAGAATGGCACTTTCCCCATCTAACTTTTGAAGGATCCAGCTCTGAGCAGAAGTCTGGTGGCTCCTAGAATCATAGAATCGGAAGCGACCTATAAGACCATCAAGTCCAGTCCCTTGCCATGGGCAGGAAGTTATTGGGCTCAGACAAGCATGACAAGGTGTCTGTCTAGCCTCTTCTTGAACACCTTCAAAGAGGGTGACTTTCAAAGTCTTACTTTCAAATTCATCTGTAAGAGGTATGTTGCACTATATATCCATGGTGGCCAAACTGTGGCTTGCCTGCATGGTACTTGTGGCTCTCTAGAAACTTGCTACTACCTTTTCCATTTCTCCATGAGACAACTCTGGGGGACAGTGCATCCCAGCACCTCCAGCTGCTCAGGCGCTGGGCTGCTGGGGCAGAAGCTGTAGCTGCGCCGCTTACTCCAGGGCACACTCCCTGTGGAGAAAGCTTGGGGGTGTGTGTGTGTGTGTGTGTGTGATCACCCCTGCTATATATCCTGAAGTTTGAAAGGATTTTGCAGTCTGTGCCCAACATAAGCCATATGGTGGCTAAGGATTTAAATTTCTCTGAAGACCTTCCACTACTGAAACTTTTTATTTTCAGAATAAATATGGAATCTTTCTTTCTGGTCAGGAAAGTCCTAGCAGTTAGAAAAGTGAATATCTTCAGGTAATGCAATGTATTTTGGAAGATAGGAACAGATGAGCCTTCAGAGGTACACTGTGGTCCAGGACTAAGTTACAGTTTTTGAAACTTCTTCACAATACAAAGCACACTTAAATACTGTAATAGGATGATAGTTTTGAGAAAAAAATCAGCTCTGTGGGAAACAAGGTTTTGAATCTGAAATGGATATGCTTGTATGTAACACAAATGTAAATGTATTTAGCAGCACTCTGTTTTGATGGAAAATTCATCTCGTTTTAAAGCTGAAAACTATTGGCACACATCAGCTTGTATTTTAACAATCTGACGCATTGCTTTGTAAAACGCTGCTGAATGGTAGGATACATAATGAACTCCATATAGTCTCATAAGGTTTTTAACTTCTGAATTACCAAAAAATCCCTTATGTTTGATATTGCTATCTCCTAAAGTCTTACATCATTTGGAATTTATCTTGAACTAATTTTCTTTTTATTTAGGACCAACACTTTTTGCTGTTTCTTTATAGTAACAGTTTTAGTGAGAAATCATATGTTTTGGAAATGCTGGAGTCTGAATGTAAAGAATATATAGGAGAGGATTTTCTGTTTTAAGTTTCCTAAATCTCTATATATAGAGAATGAGATGTAGGGTTGGTGAGTTGAAGTATAACTTTATACTAGAAAAGTGTTGGTGTTTTCCATTCTAGTGTGTCACTAGTGTTGTTTTTCTTGGTATGCATGAGTCTTTGTTCCCCAATTTCTTCCTGCTGGATGATATCTCTGGTCCTTCTTTAAGATCTTTCAGCAAAGGCATTTAGAAGCTTATGAGTAAGAATGTAAAAGACCATCATGTTTAATCATGATTTAAGTATCTTATTTCCTAGTGTCTTTAACAACCATTATCTTCAAATCTACCCTCAAAATAGATCTTTTTGTCAAATTACTTACAAACACTTGCCCGTTAATAATATGTCGTCGTTCTCCTTCTGTCTTTTCTCTCTCTTTCTCTTCACACTGGAAAAATCATCACTAGCTTTCTCTTGCCTGCAGGGAATTAGAACAGTTCCTATCATTTCCTGAGTCATGGCATGCACTGAAGGAGTTCTCACCTCTAGGAAATCATCAGTTTTAGCATAGTCTTTGTGGAATTACTTATTGGAATTTCATCCTTCACTTTTATTTCTGGTTGTCCTTTCTCTCCCTGTGGTTCCTGAGTTCCTCTGTATTACTCAGTCACATACAGAGGACTTTTAATGTGATTAGAACAGAAATAGATAGTCAGTTCTTTGGAAAACTGACAACAATGACGGACTGTTGGTTTCTTTTTACAAATGCTATGGAGCAGCAATGCTGTCTCCTCCTCTCACTCTCTTTAGTGGAGAGTTTTCCTCTGGGTTTTATTAGCTCAGAATTATGACAGCTCATGACATTTTACAGGATTAGTAATGTACTTCAAATATTTTTGATCTACCATGGCCATGAAATCAAAACGTGTGTCTTAATATAACTTGCCTGTGAGTTGTGGACTGTGAATTTTTAATATAATGTTTACATATTGTTAATGCGTTACTTTCCAGTGCAGATTTTTTGAAGTTGTTAGCAGTTGAACAGATCAAAGGTTTCTGTCACATTTAAGTGTTGGGTACATTTCTTAAACTTGTTACGTTACGCCCCACAGGGATTTCTGTCCCTGCCAGTGTCAGTGTTGCATAGTTTAATTTAGTTTTGAAAACATACGGAATACATTCAGCTGCCTTGACTAAATAACTGGCCTTAAATGGAGGCTTGATTAGGTCTGCTTTATAGAAAACAATTTGATGGCGTGGTAAACAGGACCATTTTTATGAGATACAGATATTTTGTGAAAGGACATGAAATAATTTTATCTTTGCAAAACACTGCATAGAGCAATATTTTAGGGGTGCACTGATAAAGATTTTTTTTTGGCTAATACTGATGGCCCATTTATGAATTGGCCGTATTGGCTAATACTGATCCGGTTGCTGATATGCAGCTTGGCAGCATGGAGAGTAGCTTCCTATTGGTAAGGCTGTGAGAGGGGAAGGAATGTGGTGGGGAGAAAGGTGCAGATCAAGGCCCCTGTGGTAAGGGAGGGAGTAGGGGCTGTGCCAAGGGCGGATGCTGCCCAGCCAGAGAGGAGCAGAGCCATGGGTTCATGGCTCCTACCACTGCTCGCACCCCTGAGGAAAGCATGGGGGATATGTACCCCCCACATTTGTGCACGGAGCAAGGATGGGCTGCCTGCTGCGAGCAGGGGCCAGGAGTGCACTGGCCTCTTCCCAGTAGGGGAGCTGGGCCAGGGCTATGCTTGGGGTGGGGTGGCAGCACTGGGAGGGGGAGCTACTGGGGGAGCTGCAGTTACCCCAAAATTTGCTGAAGTCCCTCCTCTCAGTGCCTCTGCTGCCCACCCTGGCCCTGAGCCTACAGTGTGCAGCCTGACCTTGTCCCCACACAACTCTAGGGAACACATGCAACTCTAGGGAGCACATGCCCCCCATGCCTCCCCCAGGGGTACTTGCAGTGGCAGGAGCTGCCCCATCCCCCAGATGAGCTTCCCATGGCTCCATCCCATGCCCTGCTTGGCCATGGCTGGGTTGCCCCTGCCTCACCCCTCCCTTACCATGGGGTCTTCAATCTGAACCCCACCCCATGTCCCTTCCCTCTCCCACACTCCTTTCTCCCCACAGACGTACCAGCCCAGTGATGCATTCCTGGCTGCATGCATGCTGTGGCACGCATGCAGCATTTATTGGCAACATTATTGGCATCATTGGCCAAAAAAAGCCAATTGCCAATAATGTCAGTTTTCCTTTTATCAGTGCTGTTATGGTGTAGACTGATGTTTTGGTGCACCTCTACTTTCTGTTTCTGGAGTTGTACTGATACATTGGTCCGTATCGTATTAGCACCGATAAAAGGAAAATTAACATTCTTGGCATTTGGCTTTTTTTGGCTCTTGTGGTTGATGTCACCAATTTAAATGCTGCATGCATGCGCACAGCCACAGCATGCACACAGCCAAGAGTGCAGTCCAGCAGCTTGGAGACCAGTGTCTGGCTGGTAAGTCTGTTGGAGGAAAGGGTGTGGGGAGGGAAAGGGTGTAGAGGGGGCAGATCAAGGCCTCCACAGTGAGGGAGGGAGTAGGACTGGGGCAGGTGCTTCCCAGCTGGGGTGGGGCAGGGTGCTGGACGAAGCTGTGGTTTGTCTGGGGCAGGAGGGTGGCTCCAGCTGCTGCATGTTCTCTTGGAGGATGCAGAGGGGCATGTGCCTCCCCCTCCCAGATCTGTGCAGGGGGTGAGGACAGGCTGACACTGCACTCAGAAGAGGGTGGAACAGCCTTAGCCCCTTCCTGGCTGTTGTGCTCAGACCAGGCAGGGCGGGCAGTGGTGGTGCTGGAAGGGAGGATTGTGGAGGGACTAGTTACCCTAAAATTCACTGTAGTGCCCCCCTCCCCCATTCCACCCTGCCCAGCCCAAGCACAACTGCCAGGAAGAGACTGGAGCAACCTTGCCTGAGCACATAGTGGATAATCCACCCTTGCCTCATGCATAGATTGGAGGGAGGTACATGCCCCCCATGCCTTCCCTGAGAGTGTGTGCAGTGATAGGAGCTGCCCCCTGCCCCACCCCAGAGCTCCTTCCCTCCTCCATGCCTTTTTCCCCCAACAGACATACCAGCCAGATGCTGCTATTCAAGTTGCTGGGCTGTATATCGGCAATCTGATTGGAATCTGCAGATATGGCTGGTCAATAATCAGCCATGAGTATCAGCCCAAAAAATCTTTTATGAGTGCACCAATAAAAAGGCTTACTGACAGAAGCCTTATCTCAAAAATTGCCTAAAGTGACTATTTTATATTTTTTCAGTGTTCAGGATGTCCCATCTAATTTTAGGAAAGAGACAGAGCTGTTTACCCCCTTTCTTGCTTTCTCTTGTACCCTCATACATGTTACAGAAGAGCATTGAAGGTAAAAACTAAAATGAAGGCAACCTGACTTAGAAACACGAGTCTCTGTACTTGCAGAATTTTTTTTTCCAGTTATTCAGCTATTCTTGAAAACAATTTTTTGCAAATAGAAGTATATATGGTTTTCTTGGGATTGTGACAAATATAAATGTATGTAATTCAAACTTTACAACTTTACAAGAAATAAATAAAATTTAATACCCGGAAACCTAAAAGTTGACACCCTTGCTTCTGCTTTGTTTTTGAGCTAAATTTGCATGTTTATAGACTGCAAAGCTGCTTCAATACCAGAGAGATTCCTTGCCCAGGAGAGCATTCCATCACCCCATCCTCCTGTGAAATATGAAATGGCATAACCAGAATGTAATATAATTCAACATCCTGCTTGCCATCAACCAACTTTGACATAAATAGACTGCTGTAACTTTTTTATCTAAGCCTAATTGGCATAAAATGAATTTTTTCCATCCAGGAGATCTTAGAACACTGTCAGCTTTTCTGCAAAATATGAATTTTCATTTTCACGTGGGAGAAATTTTGCCATCTTTACATTCTCTTATGCATGTGTGTACCTGAAAGCTTGCAAATAAAGAGTTTTTTCTGCAAATGTCTAGTTGGTCTAATAAAAGATATTACCTCTATCATAAGTTCTGATTCCAGTATATCTATTGTAAATTGTTGAATGGCGCGTGGCCACATTTTCAATACAATTAAGATTTATACAAATGCATTGTAATGAGTTGTTATATGATACTACTTGTGGTGAAGAACCACAAAGATGACTTCTTGGTTATTTCTCTAAAACCTTAGAGACCTCCCCCTGCCAAAATGAAGCAGTACCTAAACACAAGCAGGTTTTGTTGCTGTTGTTTTTAAGTACATAACACACATATTGAAATCTGAGAATGGACACTAATGCAGATGGATGTTTAGATTTACAGGAATACAGAGTTTGATGTATTCATGAAAAGTAGCCTTTGAGAAATAAAAAAAAAACAAACCAAAAACCTTGTTGTGTCAAACATTTTAACTTTTTTGTTTCTTTATTTGGGTTTGAACATGCATTTGCAGTTGGACTCTTCTAATATGATTCTGTTTGTAACAGGGCATTGGGGTGTACCTGTTCCTGTAAGGATGCAAGCAACCTGAAAGGTGGCTTGCAGGTGGCAAAGGGGGTTAATTAGGGACTCATCTGAGGGCAGCAGGCCAGGCTGAACATGTATAATCCCTGGAACAAGGGAAGGTACCTGGAGCAGAGAGGGGCTTGTTATAGGTAGCCTTGGTTTTTTGTTATAACCCAGAGACAGTTTAAGACCTGCCAGAGGGCGCAGTGTTTTTTATTAAATTGCATCCGTGGCTTAGCTTTGAGCCCTGCAAGGGGCGGCTCAAGGCCTACTTAGTGCTGGTAGTCCAAGAGTGGCTGAGAGTGGGGTCCAGCAGGGAGTGCAGGAGTTTAGCAGGTGGGGATCAGAAGATCCACAAGCCCAGGACTCGGAGAGGGGCTGGGAGTGTGATCAAAGGATCTAGGAGCACAAAGCAGGACTGAGAGAGCAAGACCAAAGGTCTAAAGATGGGGAAGAGTGTCTGAGTGTGGGACCAGGAGGTCCAGGAGCCAGGAATTGGCTGAAAGTCGGGCACTTGGGCCCAGAGAAGGAACGAGAGGTGGATTTAGAAGATCTACCAGTCCGAAGCTGGACCAGAGGATCCATGAGCCCAAAGAAGGGGTAGGAGTTGGATTAGAGGGACCATGAGCCCAGAGACAGGGGTCTGAGTGTGGGACCAGGATCTGGGAACTCGGAGAGGAGCTGCATATGGGATCAGATGTTTGAAGGGCCCCAAGAGGGGACTTAGCATAAGACCTGAGAGTTTGAGAGCCCAGGAAGCAGCTGTGTGGGACCTGAAGGTCCCAGTGCCCTGGGTCGGGCTGTGTAGGCAATCGGAAAGCCTTGCTCCTGGAAGGGGGCAGCGCGGGATGGTGGGTAATAGTGCTCTGTCTCCACCCATCCACATGTATCTCTTAGCACTTTTCCAAGTACCCCCAGGGGTATGCATACCCTGGGTTGACAACCCCTGATCTAGAAAATTATACCATTCAAAAGGGGAGAGGCCTAAAGATTACCTGTGAAGTACAGAGAGGAGCAAGCAAATTGAATAGTCACAAAACTGTTGTCTTCATCCATATTTTTTAGTATTTGGCAAACTGTGATTTCTGTTTCCAGGATTGTCTTGTAAAGATATTGCGTTGCTTTTATTGGGTAGAAAGAGTGTGAGGTCACAGGTGGAGTGGTTGTTCTATGACAAGTGTCATTTCAGTTGTGTTTAGGCATTTTTGTCCTTCTATCGTTTCTCTGAGAATTCATTGTGAGTCATTTGTGTTACGAGTATTCATCTCAAAGGAAATGTGGTGGTATTTAAGGACAGGGCTATAGAATGTCTTGCTTCAGAAAAGAGTTTTCCTAATGATACATACTTTCCAGCTATTTATTTGATCCGGTAAAAGCTCTTACCAAACAAATGCTTCTTACATTCCCTGGGACATCCTGGCTACAACAACATTGCAACTGCTACTCCAGAGTACCTGCAATTATTTGCATACCATACTAGCATCATAGAATTTGTAAAAGCCTTAGGAAGCTACATGCTTGCTATGGTAACTGTTGTTTAAAAAATACTCCTCTCCAGAGCATTTAATAGTTAACAGGTATGGATCCTTTTGGTTCTGTAATATTTCATATTAAGCTAAATTCTGTTTTGAATCTTACTTTACAAAGTGCTGAACAGTATTGGCAGAATACACAAATACAGTGTTTTAAGATGATCTCTCTCAAAGGGGAAAAAAAAGAAAAATCCTCAGCCAAATTGATTTCAAGTACATTTGTTCAAAACAAAGACAAAAGCAATGCTTCCCAGTAAAGATCCCATAAACTGAGTTTCAGCCTGGAGCATATTTTCATGATTGAATTATTGGAAGGACTGATTTCCTTTGCAGTTTCTATTATAAGCAAGTATTGTAATTATTTGGTCATGTTACTCTGTATAAGCATATATCCTTTCTGATGGAGAAATAAAGGAATGGAATACCTTATGGAATAAATAACAGTAAAAAAAATTGGAACCTCCAAACTGCTGTTGGAGGTTTGTGCGAGTAAGAAAGCTGCTGTGGTTTGGACACATCATGAGAAGGCTGAACTCTCTTGCTAACTTCATAATGCAGGGCACAGTGGAGGGGAAAAGAAAGAGGTAGACCCAAGAAGAGCTGGGGAACCAATATTAAGGACTGGATTGGTCTTCAACTGACCAGACAGACAAAGCTAGCCAAAGACAGAGCAGAGTGGAGGAGAGTTGTTACAGCATCTCAGGTTCTCCATTGGTCACAGCAGCCTCGGAGCTGACGTGACCTGCCTGTTGGCCCATAATAACCCTTTTAAATCTTTTAACTTTAGCACCTTGATCCTCTGCTCATCAGAAAATATTTGGAATTTGTGTGATTCCACATGAGGCCTGAGGATGCCTTTGCTGATGTTGGAAAATGGATGGAAAAATGTAACCACGTGTATCCAGTATAACCAGCCCTTGGAGGCTGTATGAACAAGTCTGTGTTGCAGAGATATAGTGAGTTTAATTAGAATTGTATAATTAAAGCATATAATATAGAGTAGTCATTTTTCTAAATTAGCTTCAAGACTCTTCTGTACATACCAACAAACTAAACAGTGGTATGTAAGACTACATTTTAAAATTTATTGACTGAGATAGCAGAAAATCTAACCAGTAAAATGGCAGTAGCACTGCCTAATAAAACTTGGCATCTGTTAACATAATATAAATGCATATCAAAACAAATTTCACTGAAAACCAATTAACTACAGTGTCTTAACATAACTACGTGGCATTGCTAATAGAGTTGTCAGCTTTTTGGTTAATGCTGTACTACACAAATCTTGTAGTCCTTTTTCCGTATCTTGTAATGAAGATATTTTCCCATATCTTGTAGCTATTTATAATATCTATCTTATAAAGATATGTGGATATCATATATTGCTGTAGCTATATTTCTTCTGTGTGTGTGTAGCTAGATTATATATCTAGTTCAGAGAAATATTAGTATCCTGTTTATAATGCTATGAAAGATTATTATTTTTAGATGGAACTATTACATTTCCAGAACAGAGGCAATATTTTATTAATCTTATGTCATTATAGCTGCTTCCTAGAAGAAACTCCAGTTTTCGTGATCATTCTCTTTCTTTTTTTTTTTTTTTTTAAAGTAACACAGGGTATTTTACAGGAACCATCTTAAATGATTAAAGAATATCATTCTTAGATATTCTTCTCAGATTAAAAATCTTTCCTACATTTGCACACAAGTTTTTCACTCAAAGTACATATACTATATAAAACTCTAATCCATAAAATCTTTTCAAGATGTGTAATATGGTGACTTTCCTGGATAAAATATTTAGCATAGCTCCTTTTCTTTTCAGGTGCTTTATTTCCAAACTAAGAATGTTTTATATGTTTCTGGTGCATGTGTAGATTAGGTCATAAAGTTGAAGTCTGGACTTGTTTCCACAGCCTTTGACTCAAAGGAAGTAAGAAAATCTCTAACATAAGAAATTTGCATTTTCATTTCTTTAAGTTTGTTGATTGTTTTAGTTTAAGATATCAACAGATATAATTTTGAAAAGGGGAAGTATAGCTAGTGACATGAGTCATCACATATAAAATACCACATGGTTTTTGTCCAGTTAAAAATAAGCTAGACGCTTTCCTAATATGCTAGGGGCCTAGGGCTGTATTATTCAGTTTACATGAAGCAAAAATAAATATAACTTCATTGAAATGAGTTGAAAGTAATCTGCCAGGCTGTGATTCATTCATTAAGTGTTTCATTACTAGTAGCAGCTAACAGACAGCAGAATTGCAGAACAAAGTATAACTCCACTGGTAAAACGTCAAGAGCATTAAAAATGAGAGGGTCATTAACACTTGTGGAATGAAGAGTTTAGCAGGTAGATTTTTTTTTTTTGATTTTTTTTTTATAATGAACAATGAAGTCAAGTGACAAATGCCATTGCCAGGCACTTGTTTTTTTTAACTTTCACCTCAATGCCTGGTTGTCCCAGATTAAATACACCAGTTTGCACCCCACTCTTGATCCACCCTTTGTCTAAGATGAACAAAAAGAGTAGAAATGGCATTACAGCTCTTTGATCTAGGTTCAGAATGTTAATAAGCCCTGCAGAAGATGACATTTTTTAAAGACTTTAGACTGGCAAGAATGATCCAGATCTAGCTCAGTTCAGTCCTGGTGTCTGAGCTTTTGTTGCAATAGAACGGAGTAGATTATTTCTGCCCCCTACATGCACAATCCACAATCTAGATTATTTCTCTCTTGGCCAACTCTTAATTAAAGACAGAGTAACCAAAGGGAATGAAAAAGATGCTTCAAAGAAAAAATCTTATTACAAGTTTTGAAACCAGTTTTCTTTAATTGTTCATCTTGGTCTGGCACATGTTCCACTGCTGGTGTACAGCAAGAAAACATGTCAGTCCCATCAATTCCCCGCCCCTCCCCCCCCCCAACAATTCTTGGTTCTTCCTTTTTTGTCTTTTCTTTTTTTCTTTTAGTTTCCTCTTTCTTCTTTAAAGGCAATACAATCTACAGCCAGTATGCAATTCTATACCCAGGAAGCAAACTTGAGCAGTAAGCCAGAAACTGATCTCTAGGCAGTCATCCAGATGTGTTAGTTAGCAGAATTATAGCCTACTTTTGTTCCCTTTTGCTTTGTGAGTTTAATTTAGTTCTGAAAATTGTTTGTGGATTCATCTATTCAGCCAATGCAGGAGAAAGTAACATACTTTAACTCACATGTCTGATTTTCTGGTAGTTTATCATTTTAGTTTGTTCCATATGATTTTTTTCTTACTTTAAAAAAAAAAAAACGCTCTGAAATTCTTAGGAGTCTTTGAAGTTCCTTGCACTTTTTTTGTAACCCACATTAATTCTAAGCAACAAGAATACGTAGAATTAAAGTAGAATGCTTTGAACATTTTGACTGAAAAATGAATCCATTGACAAGTTTTCAGTCTGTGTCCTAAAATAGAAGATCCAGTTCGATGTTCCTTGTATGAGCTTCTGAGATAGCTAAACTATTGTATTATGTTACATTTACAGGTCATAAGTTTTACGACTTTAAGATTTTTCTAATCTCTTCAATCAGGGAGTTCACTCGTGAACCAGCTGCCTGGAAAAGCAGTCTTGGGTATCATGAATCTAAGAGCTGTCTAAACAAAAATGCAATGGTCTAATTTCAGATGTGATTATAAACATACTTATTTAAACCACAGCAAAGGGCTGTGCAAAGGCTCAGATTTCATTTAAACTACTCATATTTTGATTTATCTTAGAATTGGCCCTGAGTCTCATCAGTTTGTTTGTGTGGTTATATGCAGCTGTGCTGGTTCAGATTATCTGCAGCATTAACATGGGCATTAGGATTTGCTTCCAAATTTAAGAGGGCTATTTAGTCTCAGTTCGTAATCTGGGAATCTAGAAGTAGCCACATTAACTACACAGGAATACCTCTATGCTGATGACTTTTAGTAGATGGCCCACTCCAGGGAGGATCTTTTGCTTCACTCCAGACCATTTGAGGAAAACTGAAACTGTGTTACAGCCACCTGTGGAAGAGAATACATTGCCCTTTCCTTATCAGTTGATGGAAATGAACACCTGGTCATTCACTTTGGAAGCATTTTAGACAATTATACAAGTACTAATGGGGAAATTAGTCTCGTGTTCAGAAGGGTAGTGCAGCTTTTGGCAACCTTGCAAAGTGAGTCTGGAGTTAGCATAGACACAAGTTCTCTGCCAAATTAAAGATGTACAAAGCTTTTGTTCTTACCATGTTGCCATATGGATATTTGGCTTGAATACTGTACAGGAGGCATATCTGTCAACAGCCTGAGGAAGTTTGCCAAAAGTTCCTTCCTTCTGTGTTTTGATTGAGGTGGTATATAAAGCTTCCTGATGCATATGATTCTTCAGTGTGTTGAGTACAAGTCCATTATGGTATTAGTAATGAACACCCAGGTACAATGGCTAAAGAGATTGCTTGCATGGACAATACGCAAAGGCCCAAGCAGCTCCTGTCTGGCTAATTAGAGATGGGAGGAGGAAATATGGTTGCCCTGGATGTGCTAAAGGTGCATCCATCAAGTGCCAACTACTGGAAAACATCTTTTTTTTTTTTTTTTTTAAACTCCTTGCCATAAATAGATATCAACGGAACAGCAAAAAGATTCATACCTTCCATCACGTTGAACAGCAAAAGCATGCCCTTTGTTAGGAGACATTCAAGGTAATGAATGTTTTGTTAGTGGACCAATTTGCATTGAGTGGCACTGCCATCTTTGTGAAAAAATGCTTATTGCTTAGAGGCTTGCACAGCCATCTTTGCATCCATTCTGCCTGACTTGATCACCTCCTCTTTGTGGTGTCATTCTTGACTATAAGCAATGCATCATAAAAACAGTGACACATTTAAACTAAACTCTGCCACTCTTAAATCTAAATAAGTGTTACATAGGGTTTGAGAGTTTTATATGAAAAAGATTTAAGTTAAACAAGTGTTACTTGGAATGTAGACAGTGTCTTATACTAGTGATTGCTGTTGAATTGAAGCTTTTTTTTGTTGTTGTTGACTGGATAGGCACATTTGCATGTGATGCACAGATGCCAGATAGTGTACCTGAGAACTGCATTGGCAAATATTTCAGAGGCAGTTGATTTAATCTAGTTTACTATCCTATTTGCTCCACTGTGCATTCTTGTATAAGTATACAAGTTAAAGACCCAATCTTCTGGGCAGCAAAAAAGTATAAACTGTCATTTGATCTCAAATTTACCCAATGATTTGATCTTTTTTCTACATCATGGATGTAAAAATAGAAGTTGGTTTGTATTCAGTTAAGGCAGGGGTGGGTAAAGTATGGCCTGTGGGCCAAATATGGTCCTCCAGGCACTTTCATCTGGCCTGCAGCACCCCCCAACAAATTGTGCACCACAAGGGTGGGAGCAAGGCATCAACATCCGCCTGCAAGTTGCTCTGTTATGTTTCACTCCTACCCTTGTGGGTGGAAGAACCTTGCCTCGCTAGTGTCAGGCAAGGCTGCTGCTGCAGACTTCCCTAGCATTTCGCTCCCTTTGGGAAGCAGGTAGGGAAGTGGGGGTGGGGGTGGCTGTGGGGCTGCAGCTGGGCTAGAGTGCAGAGCATGGGCTGGGGCTGGCAGTTGTGCAGAGCCCATGCCCAGGGGACAGTGGATACTGCAGAGCTTGGCTGGGCAGGGTTTTGTGTGTGAGGGAGGGTTGGGGATGTGGGGACCCCTCCCACACTGCTCCCATGGCACACAGCCCTGGCAGGCAGTGGGGCTGGCTGCAGCAACAAGGCAGGGTGCTTGTCCTCAGCACTGGTTCCTGGTTTCAGCCGGCGCTGGACATCGTGGAGAGGAGCACAGCCCCCACCAAGAAGTCTGTATCACGGAGTCAGCTGGGGTGGGGAAGGCAGCTGGCTATAGAGATGGCCAGGTAGGGGCTGTGCTGCTCACAGCAACATGCATTGCTGGCTAGACCCAGGCACCAGTGCCCCCACCTGCTGCTGTGCATGGAGGGAAGGGTAGGGGAGGGTCCCCACACCCCTCCCACCCTCCATCACACTCCACAAATGCCACACACCCACACCCCACAAGCACCACAACCTTCCCCAACATACCCCATGCCCCCCACACTCAGCCACACCCCCTCCGATTCCCCCATACTTCCCACGCTCTCCCACACACATGCATACCCTATCACATGCACACATGCACATCCTCCACCATACACCTCCCACCATATACATGCTCCTGCACCACAACCACACCCCTTACATAATATAAAAGACTAAGAATTTATTTCTGAGTTTTTTGCAATCACCTCTATGCACAGTACACAAATACAAGTCATGTAATAAAATTAAAATATGTTATAGTAGGTGTTTGACTTTTAATGTATGATTTGGGGGCAACACCTCCCTCCCAAAAAGAGTATTTCTAGAGGGCAAAGGGAGGGACTTCCGGTGACAAAAGTCAAGAGATAGGGGTGGAACTTTCAGTCTTAATATGGCAACCAGGGGACAGGGCTACCCATTTGGCCATTGGCAGGTCACCAAACTTCATTAAGTGGCCTTCCGCCTGAAATAATTGCCCAACCCTGTATTAAATTATTTGTCATAGAAGAAGTTGCCTCCTTTTCTTTTCCTTATCTTCAGGAGTATACCAACATTGGGGGTGGCAGGGTGGGGGTCGGACAGAAAGTATCCCACACAGAAACATTTGACTAAAATGTAGAGTTCTGTGATACGTCCAGATCTTTGACTGCAATCCTTAGTATGACCTTTAGAACTTATTTAAAATACTGTTTGGTCTTAATATCTGTCTCTCTCTAAAGACTGGCTAACTAAATCCTATATGTACTTTGCCTCTCAAATATTGTCATGTCATCTGTTAGCATCTTTAGATGCTGTTGTTAAGCAGTAAGTAATGTAGCATAGTTGGATACAGATTGCATCTCAGATCCAGTTTCTAAAAGTATGTTGGTTCCTTTGTTTTCCTCTTCGAATTGAGGTCAGCAAACTTCCTTTTTAAAGTTTTATGTCTAGCAAAGACCCTAAAGAAGTGACAAGTCTAAGTGTGTAAATTAAGCAACTAAATTATGTAATTGCTGTTATTTACAGTTTGGAATGTTAATCTTCTCTGCATCGTCAAATGTTCCTCTAAGTCTCAAATATGTGGTTGGTTGGTTGGTTGGTTGGTTGGTTGGTTGGTTGGTTGGTTGGTTGGTTTGTTTGTTTGTTTTTCAGATTTGCATATCCTGCCTTGCTGTTTACATGTCTTCTGTATTATCATGTCCTGTAGGTTCTCCCCTCTAAGTCCTATTGTGCAGTGGAAGATGGTTTTGGCTTCCTTCATAACATACCGCAGATATCCCATCTTATTTTGTGGATTTCATTGTAAATATGAAGTAGCTGTCCTCTTTGATGCATCTCAGTATTTGCTGTGAATGTCGCATTTAATAGCAAGATTTTTTGAAGACATTGAAATACCTATCTGTAGAGTTGATGGATTTCTGTGTTTCATATTAAATGGTTAAGGTGAGAATTAACATTTTGAGTTGACTATTTGTCATGGGAGGTGTCCATGACGTTCCTAGTGCACCTGTGACTGCCAGCTCTGGCTCGAGGGTGCTGTCTTATCTCTCCTGCCGTATCTTGCTAGTAACAGTAAATCAGGATGCTGACCACAGGCCTTCATGTGACTCTGGTCTGGTCAGCCTTATAAGAACTCATCTGTCCTTGAGTCCTTCACTGGACCTCTCTAGTACTATGCTAAATGGGGGCACCTTGAGCCTTATGAGCTAATCGCATGACTCCAAAACTTCCCTTTTACTATGCCTCATACCTTGTGGGTGTTACATGGATATTCTTACCTCTGGGGCCTTGGGCTACTTGGCCTCCACCCCTTTAATCTAGTTAGGTCTTCTAGCTTAGGCCCACTGTGTTGGACCTGGCTTTGATGTGCTAGGTCTAATCAATCTCTTCTTGTCAACAGGCCTCTGGCCCCTGTCTGCTTTGCCCCTACAGTGCCAGCTGCTGGCAGGTCTCTAGCCAATCACATGACCCCTCTGGACACTAATGAGGCTTCCGTACCTCTCCTTACAGTCTCATCCCAAACCACTGATGCAAACAACACAAATATGGTTTGTGGGCTATAATGTACTAGTAACAATGGAGAAGGCTCTTTGCCTCTTTTTAAGAGGGCAGCCCCCCCCCCCCCCAAGACTCTGTGCCTCCTAGCCCTGGGTATCTTGTGGGCTCTTCGTGCTTTACTGCTCCTGTAGATAGCAAAGCAGACAACCACCCGTCTCTGGGTAGTACTCTCATGCAGGAGCTCCTTCCCCTGATAGTTGCCGGAGAACTAACCCCTGCCAGTTCCAGCCTTGAGCTTCTGTGTATCCAGGGCTCTGCCGCCTCCTGATCAGCTGACTACCTGCAGGCGCTAGCTCATTACCTAATTAGCCAGTGGCTCAGGCAACCTGCAGCTGTGGTGCTCCTACTAGCCTGGAGGACTCCTTGGCCAGGCTGCTTCTGTCCTTCATGAAGCAGGCACATCTTAGTACCCTGTGACAATATTGTTATATTGGTCTTCAAGTTATAGATTATTTAGACACCAAATCTTGCTTAAGCTGGTGAATACAGCTGCTTTCCTGCTGATTTGTACTATTATATTCTTCTGGATATGCCTGTTGCTTTACACATATCTGGCAAGTTTGTTTGACTCACCCCTTTATTCTTTTGCCTTCAACACTTGAGTTGGGAGCTATCAGGAATTTCAGTATTTTATTTATTTTAAATAGTGACTGTTTTTGTCAAGTCACACAGTCTTTTTTGGTTTTTGCTTTTAAATGATAGTTAAACCAACATGAAAGAGCTGTGTTGCCAGTAAAATCTTACTCTTCTAGTATGCTTTTATGAAACATCTGTGTATGTATCAGTATGTTCCGGGAAGTGTGCAAACAGCACTTTGATACAAAGTTTCATAGTTTCATAGTAGTTAGGAGTCAGAAGGGACCTGAATAGATCACCTAGTCTAACCCCCCCACCACTGGCTGGAGTATATGCTGGGATCACATGACCCCAAACAGGTGTTAATCCAACCTCTTTTTGAATTTACCCAAGGTAGGAGCGAGGACCACTTCTCTAGGAAGTTGGTTCCAGATCCTAGCCACCCTTACAGTGAAACAGTACTCCTAATCTCTAATCAGAACCTATTCTCCAGCAGTTTCTGGCCATTGTTCCTCATCACCCCAGGTGCTGCTGGGGGCAATAGGACTATTCCTATTTGCTGCTGATCTCCCCTGACAAGTTTGTAGGCAGCCACCAAATCCCCCCTCAGCTTCCACTTGCCGAGGCTGTACAGGTTCAGGTCCCTCAGGTTCTCCTCATAGGGCCTGCCCTTTTGCCCTCCAACCAAGTGGGTGGCCCTGCTCTGAACCCTCTCAGGGCAGGCCACATCCTTCTTAAAGTGCGGTACCCAGAACTGGACGCAGTACTCCAGTTGATGCCGGACTAATGTCATGTAGTGGGGGAGTATCACCTCTCTGGACTGGCTTGAGATGAATCTTTGGATGCACAACAAGGTGTGGTTGGCCTTGCTGGCTGTTGTCTGGCATTGGCGGTTCATGTTCATCTTGGAGTCATTATTGATGACTCTTTCCGCCTCTGCTCACAAGTGGGAAGCTCCCCAGCTTGTATGTATGCTGTGGATTCCTTCTCCCCAAGTGCAGCACCCTGCATTTATCTACATTGAAACCTAACCTATTACCATCTGCCCACTTCTGTAGTCTAAGACTAATTGCAGCCTCTCTCTGCCTTCAAGCGTGCCAACCTCTCCCCACATCTTGGTGTCATCAGCAAACTTGGACAACGTGTTCTTCGCCCCCTCGTCCAAGTCAGCATAGCCCAGCCCTGGGATACGAAAGTGGCATAGCCTGGCCCTGAACCAGTTGGCCAAATGGGAGAGAAAGGGGCATGTTTTTCAGGTGATTATACCTCGAAAGTGTGTGAGAGAGTACATATATGTGCATTGATTTGTAAACAGGAGGGTAAATACATTCACATAATAGTCCAGACCAAAAATCAAATTATGAATTCACCAAATTGGCTGTGCAAGCCAAAAGTCTTGATATGATAAATTTTTGTCATGCCAATATAAATCTCAAGATGCTCCAGAGTAAATTGTGATGGGGACTGTGAGATACTTTTGTGTCACTTATGAAGTTAGAGTAGTATTTGCTGTTGAAGTTCTCTACAGTGATGAAAATTTAAATTGGACATCTTGTTGCTATGATCTTCCGAACTGGAGTCTAGAAGATCAAAAGATCATGCTTTTTCTTTTTTATTCTTTGGTCTCAGCCCTTTGCTTTATTGTGCTTAACCTGATACTATTAAATACATTGCCAGTCATTGAAAGGAGTGTAATACCTTACCTTGGTTAGGTTAACTTTGTTTTGGTGTTTGAATTATACCCATTTTTCCATGGTTTTGGAGGCTTTTCCTAGTCTCAGATCTTGTTGAAAGATTTAGTTGCTTCAGTGATGGTCTTCCCAATACCAACTATCAGTATTTCTTCAGGTCTGTCTCCAGCTTGTGGGCCAGATGTGGCCGATTGAGCCTTGACACCCAGCCTGCAGGGTACCTGATGGGTTGGGAAATTTTGGTGATGGAGGAACAGTGCAGTTAATATTGCCCCCCCAAATCCCAAGCCCTGCGTAGTTGGTTGCAGCTGGGTCACGACCACCCCTCCCCCTCTGATCAAGGCCAGGCCATGTCCCCTTCCCTTTTTGCAGCTGATTTGGGGTCAGTTCCTGTCCCCTTTTCCCTCTGTGCCTTCTGTGGGTCCAGACCATGCCCCTTTCCCTTTACCTGGTCAGGTTGGGCCTGGACCACATCCCCATCCCCCTGCAGTGCATGCTCCTTTCTTGAGGTCCTTGAGAGCTGATCTAACTTATAGCAGAGATGTGGGGTAGAAAATTTTTCCAATGCTTTATTTTCTCATGGGAAATTTTCCATTTCTAAAAATGAATTGATCTCTAAAAAGAGTACAAACCCTGTCCTGAAAGAGTAGAAGCCATATACAGAAAGCTATTAAAACAAAGTGGTGGAACCACATCATCAGAAAAAAGTATAATTTAGGAATCCTATGAAAGTAGACAAATTAATATGGTAAGCAACACACAGTATAGACTAGCATCTGTATTGTTTTAAAACTTTATAAGTTTGAAAGTTGTTAATGCAACTTGGGAGTATTATTTTTTATTTATTTAAAATATTTGTATCCTGCTTTTCAGCTTGCACTAAGCCCCCAAAGTAGCTTAGGTTTAACAATAATGAAAAAATACATAATAGATAAATAGTTAACTACTTCAACCCAGCAGAGTGAGCTTAGTCCTCTGGCTGATGGCAGAGGCCAGAATATACTTCCCTTTGGCTCTTCAGTCCCAGAACAACTGAGCAGCAAGTTGAGCAGCAGAGTGTTCTTTCTGACAGATAGGGGGGAAACAAGCTCCCTGCCACTTCCCCTTCTTCTGATGGATGAGGCCAGGCTAGAATAGGCTAAAATAATAAAAATCTTTTCCTCCTTTTGTTGCAGGAATTTTGTAACTCAAGTGAAATAGCAGATTTGCAAAAAATGGAAAATTAAAATGTTGAGCTGCCAGGTGAGTGGGGTGGTGAAGAAACAGGATCCTCACTTTCAAGATTGCTGTCACCAGACATGCAATCCATCATGAGTAGCTGTTCAAGACAGTCAAGCTTTTTATCAGACTTTGTGGACAAACGTCAAAAGAAGATCAGACAAAAGCAGATGAGACATTAGCCTAAGCTATATTTGCAAGTGGTACACCTCTTTCCAGAAGTGAAAATCAATACTGGAAGGAACATTAGAAACTAATTCGCCCATCATATATGTTACCAACACATTATTGCTTATCACATTCTGTCTTAGTGTGAAAAAATTTCAGACAATGGTTATTTGGTCAAGCAGAATCACTGACGCTAATGTCAGATGGATGGACTGATATACAAGGAAATCTTTTATTGAACATTACGTTAGCAACACCTAAACCAATATTCCTGAAAGCAATTGCTACCAAATCTTCTCATCATACAGGTGAATACATAGCCAAATTACTGAGTGAAATGGTTGAAAGTGCAAGTTCCTCCAGGGTACAAGCCCTTGTAACTGATAATGTGAGTAACATGAAAACTGCATGACAAATATATTAAAGGCAAAGTATCCTCATTTAATAGTATTTCACTGTCTTGCTCATGGGTTGAATCTTCTGGTAAAGGATATAGTAAATGTGAATACTATGAAGACAATATTGGCAAACTGCAAGGCGATTGTGAAGATATTCAACAATCATTATGTTGCTAATCACTTTAAAGAAATTACAGAAAGAGAAGCTGGGGAAGGAAAGTGCACTTTTATTGCCAGGAGAAACTAGATGGGGCTCGGCTACAAAATGTTTAGTTTGCTGCACACAAAGAAAAGTTTGCACTGTGCTTCAACACAGTACCCCAGATTATTCCTGCAAATATTTGGAAGCAGATTCTTGACAACAATGTGTTCTGGGTTCAAGTTCAAGGAGCATTCAATTTGCTACTACCAGTTTCAGTGGCTATCAAGAAACTTGAAGGAGATGCACCAAGCCTTTAAAACACTTCGAAGATATTCAGACAACTGAATGAAAATTAATTGAGCTTTTGCCTTCACCTGTATCCAAAAATGTAGCTGTAGTAGTAGTAAAAGAAACGTATACTAAGAGAGGAGAGTTTTGCTTGCATCCAGTTCATCTGGCAGCAAACCTTTTGGATCCTCAACACTGAGGACATTAATCACAAGATGAATTATCTACTGCTCTCAATAGAATTATGGAAGTAACTAAGAATGTCCCCAACATCGACGAAATAGCTGTGATGACAGACGTTGCTGAGTTCTGCGCAAAAGAAAAACTTTGGAGCAAAGACATCATTTGGCAGGCAGTAGAGGATGTATCTCCTCTCACATGGTAGAAGGGATACTGTAACACGTGACTGTTGTCCAGGATTGCTCTAAAGATCCTAAGCATTTCACCAACAGCAGCTTCTGTGAATAGAACTGGAAGGCTATCAACTCAACTAAGACAAAAAAGAGGAATAGCTTAACAAATGAATACACTGCTAAGCTTGTTTGTATTTCTCAAAATCTCTTTGCTTCTGGAGAATCGGTCCAAAACACAATTAGTAAAGAAGATGCAGTGTGATGTTTCCCTTGCCCATAGACTCAATGGTAAAATCATCCTTTAGTGAAAGCAAATGCAGTTCAAGTAGTTCTGAATCAGACTTGCCTCAATGTGATTCTGAAATGGAACTAATAAGTTGTGCAAGCGATTCTACAGATATTGACAGTGAAACTGGAGGAGCCAAAATGACCTCTGTAGAAGAAAATTAAACTCTGTTGAAGTAAGATGAGTAGATAACTACAGCATATCATGCACCATTCTTTGGGTGTGCTAAAATTAATGTGCCAATAATTTTCACTGACTTCATTTCTTCCCTTAAAATTAAACATACAATTAAGGGGAGTACATGCTATTGTGTATTGTCGTTAAATGTTTACAAATATTCCAATAAAAATTATTTCTTTCCACTTAGAGCTTTGAATTTGTTTGAATATAACATTTAAACCACATTAAGTGTGCTGTATTTATTTATTTTTCCTAATCCAATATTCCAGTTCAAATACTTATATTTAGTAAACAAAACTAAAAAAGTACCTCAATGTTAATTTCGTATCCCAATAGTCATAAGTCAAATAAACATGCTAAATCAGATCACTCTTTACTTAGAGCATTAGAAAATTTTCAATTCAAAATTTTCTAGCAAACCCCATCTCTGGTACATAGGCGGTCAGTCTGAGTAGCAGATGGCATCAAGTTGAATTCAGTGCAGTAAAGAAACTTCAAATGACAGAATAGAGAAGAATTATATGCACAGGGAAAATGTGTGGAGAAAGCAGGTAGGAGATTCACAGACTGTGAATATCAGGAAAATTGAAAGTGATTGCAGCATTTGAGAATATTAGAGCAGGCAGTTTTTACACACTTTCATGTGTTAATCTTGGCAAAATGGGTTATATTTTAGATTAGCACTAAAATAGCTAAAATGTGTGCAGAGAAAATGTTAAAATGTGTTTTGTAGTGCTAATCTAAAATCTGTATTACTATAACTGTCGATGCTGAAAATGTCCATGTATCTTCAGACCCCTCACAGCAGCAGAATGTTTATGTAAACTAAGATTTTTAGGATCTATTATTTGCTTGTAATACGAGATGTCATGAATAATGGCAAAATAATAAAAAGCTCTTCAGGTAAAGAAATGGAACAGCTTAGTTTTATGATTCAGTAGTCTAATACTTGGGCAATGTGAATGGGCACATGTATAAATGGAGGGCAGTGTTGTTGTAGAGTTGGAGTGTTGCTGTAGCTGTGGTGACCCAGGAATTTCTGGGAGATGCTTTTTTTTATGGTACTTTTTCTTGGACCAACTGCATAGTGGGGAGAACTTATCCAAAAGTTTTAAGACATCAGATGCCCCTCCTCAGGGAAAGGAGACGCGGGCCGAACAAAATACCAAAGAAGTGACTCCATGCAGGGGAAAAAAAAAACCCAAGGAGAGTGCTGGAAGGAATACTGATATGTTAGATAGTAAGGAGCATGTTGGGATACTTGTATATTAGTTTCAAACCAGGTTCCTATAAACTATTTTGAAGCAAGGAAAAGGGATGTTGTTTTGACCAGCACCTTTCCTGGTAAGTGAGATATGTGTCCCTTTATTAAAAGGTCCTATTTGTCATTCTTTCATTGCGAATAGAGAGTTTGTTTGTACTGTATTTTCTAAAGCAGGAGAATGCAAAGCCTTGTTGGAATAACAAGCCATTAAGGAAACTGTATTTACTTAAAGTGTAATTTGTCTATGCTCTAGTAGAGGGGAGGGTAATTTCCGTATGATAGAAAGTACTGGCTGGCTGTTCACTGTGGGTGTAAAGCAAATGAAGATTATGTTGGGATTTTTTCCCTACTCTGGGGCACTGTTCTAATTAAATTTTTCATGACAAAAGGCATTTAAAGGAGTCCATGTGACCATAGTTCATGCATGTATGAACAATTGAAATATATTGGAGTTGACACAAGTTCAAACTTAGTTTGTGAAGATTAATTTAAAATGTCTTTCTTTTCTCCTAGGAAGGTCTACATTTTTTAAAATTCTAAATTCACAGTTTAAAAACAAATCTCTGAATTGAACTCAGCACAAAGGTTAAAATATACCCCACCAAACTTGAGGGAAAAGAAATGGTGGAAACACTGAGACATAGCTATATAGATCAGCTTTATTGTCAGAGGTTTTATTGATGACAACATCACATGACCTGCACACTCTTACCCTAGTTCCTAGTGGGTTGTTTTGTTTTTTAGGGTTTTTTTATAGCTATTAATTGAAAATCTTTTAAAGAAAAGGTGTTTGTTTAAAATAAAAGGGAGCTTTCTTTTTCATTAAAAGAAGTCGATAACATTGGTTATACTAGGATCCTCAGATTGGGTATCTTGCACATCTTAATTTCTGTCTTGAACAAGCAGGGGCTTGATGCAACTGCTATGTTCAGTTACCGCTTGTTTTCTGAAATGGAAATGTTATACTCGGCACACTTTAAAAACACTGGTCCCAGTAAAGCACATGCTTTTTATATCATGCATCCCTTTAAAACTAAAAGGGCTGCTTGCATAAAATGAGGCTACTCCAGTGAGTAAACGTTTGCATGATTTGGACTGTTTAATTGTAACCTCTTCCCATGTATATTTACAGGCAGTGCAGGTGGCAGCCACTATAGTTAATGAAGTCCAAGACCTCTCATAACTCATTTGTGCTGAAATTTTCTATTCTGTGCATCTGTCCCTGAGTGACTTATTTCTTCTGAGAACAAGATGAGGAGGAAAGTGTTGTTTTGTCCATGGTAATGAATTTTGTTGAAAGCTGTAGTTCATCTATAATTGAGAGCAGGGACTTGAAGTTGATAGGGTAGTTGCCCTTGTGCCAGATGTGCTTTCTGTTCTTCCTGTAAAAGAAAGAAATAAGAACATACTAGGGTCCAGTAGCATTTTTTTTTAATCTCCTCATTCAATATGTAATCAAAGTTTAGTTTACCAGACAGCATTCAGATAGTTGAATACAGAGCTATTACTAATTTCCTCCTGGAAATGTACCATAGAATTGAAGCTTTACATAAGCATTGTTGAATTCATCCTCACACCCTTATGAGAAATAGATGGTGTTTATCATCCCTGCCTTACAGCAAGAAGACCAAGGCATGGGTTAAAGCCTAAACTGTTCAGTGTCCAGTAATTTTTGTACCCAACTTGAATCCTGATTTTCTTGAGTGCTTACTATTTTTATACTGCCTAGTATGCTCAAAGAACAACCCTCATGGATTTCAGTTGCACTCAGAGCTCATATTTGGCCCCAGGAGTCAAATTTGGGCACTTGAGTGAAGTGTACACAACAGCTGGCCAGAATCACGGGGGAGTTCTGCAAGGGAGGCAGGAACAGAATCTAACATTTAGTTGCTTTCACCATGAAACCATCTTCCTGAAGTTCTCTGCCTCTTCATTCTACACTTTAATCTTTGTAACAAATAAAGCATGGATCCCACAAAGGGCCTCCTTTCATAAACAGCCCTGATTCAGACTTGAAGCATGCTCCATCTGTACACTGAAGGGCAGAGATTAAGTAGGAAAAAATACTGAGCAATAATGTAATTTAATACTGTAATGATGCATAAACACAAGGGATTGCACAGGCCTCCTTGTCTGTCTTTCTCTAACTTCTATGTACTTGAATTCCAAGCTTGAATTTTTAAATGATAATATGAAATATTAAGATTCCTTTAATGAGGTAAGAGTCTTTTAAAATGTAAAATATAAGAAGAAAATTACTGCTGGATGATCCTTATGTTTTTTACATGAGCAAGAGAATCTTCTGTCTGTAAACAGCAAACTTTAAAGCATATCCTTTTTTGTGTGATTTTGTTCCTCAGAGGGATTTTGACTGACTTGGTCAAATTTTCCTTGTTCCTTTGAAAGATATGTAATCTTTTTTTGGTCTCTTAAATGCATTTAAAACAAAAGTATCAAGAAATTATGGGAAAATCTTCAACGGATCAGTAGATTTTGTCAATATATTTGACCAGTTGTGCAGTAATTTTAAGTTTCTGTTACTGGAAAAACCATGATTTACTGACGTGGGAATATTTGCTTATAAATTCTTAGATGTTTTGGCTATAAAAGGCTTGCTCTTGGAGATTTTTCTCCAAATTTTAAAATAATAATAGAATAGGAGAATATTTTAAGTCTCTAGAGTACCTCTGAGCAAATAATAAGTTTACAATGCATTTTATAATTTTTAGTCAAATAAGCATATAGTAACGCTTTCTATTGAACCCTGGTGTGAATAAGTTATACTGTTTAGTAAGTAACTCCAGAGATTTAATTAACCATAGCATGTATTCTTTCTGAAGCAACCCAAGAGGGTTTTCTTGATGCTTAGTTTGACAAAAATATGCTGTGTGTAATCGGAATCAGTGGTATAAAGGCTGATCTGGGAGAAAAGCTTTGTATGTTTTTATAAAGCCCCCTTCCACCACTCCGACTTCATAAATTTCACATGAGCTCTGTATCTCTTCCCTGAATGTGCTTTTCATAATGTATTGTATGTGTTATTGTGGATGGAATTTAGAAGAGTGCACTTGATTTTTTCTTGGCCCCTCTGTAATGTTGAAGCCAAGTTAGATAAATTAAATAGATGGTGGGAGGAACATATATTTCTTTTTAAAGGAATATTTGTTTTGCTCTTTTTTAAAGTAAAGTAAATGTTTCAGCAGGGACTTGAGTTTGAAAAGTCCATAGGCTTTCCTTGAGCAATCCTTTAAGCATCTAAGCCACTTTTGAAAATGTGACTTTTTAAAAATTTTACCCTAGCAAAGGTTAAAGCTCCTAATGTCAACTCAACAATGCAGCCTTGAATGCAAGCTTTCATTTATTTTGTGGCAGCACAAACAATGGCTTGTCTGTTTGTTTTTTGTTTTGTTTTGTTTTGTTTCATTTTGTGCCTACCTTCCTTTATTGGCTTTAGTTTTTTCTACAGTGTAACTGAACTATCATGCAATACATAGCTCAAGGAGCCTAGCATATTGTGAGGTTTCTCTCACTGTCTGCTCGACACAATAACTTTAGTGTTGCCAGGGCCTACACATAGGCAGTTGATGGCGTTTCAGTAGAATTGTAGTGGTGTATGGCGTCTACTGAAATATGTGGGATAAGCAAATGCAAAAATTCTTTAAAACTGCCAGACCTCTGAAAATGCCATGTTCTGGCTCTATTGATAAATACCACAAATAGCATAACAGGCATGTAGGACTCAGTTCAAGCTGGAAGGCTACATGCTTCTCATTCATTGGTTCTAGCAACAGATTGTATTTTAGTTTTTGAGCATTTCCACAAATTGCATGCCTAATCTCCCCACCCTGATTATATGTTGTAAGCAAACTGATCTGAACCTCTTTGTTTTGTCTGTTGTCTACTGCTGTCTCCAGTGCAAAAAATTCTGCACTAAAACTTGAGTACCCAGAAAGTAGATCATAGGTCTGCTTTTAATTATGAACCTTGAATGCATATGGAAGTACCTAGTTTATGTCACCAATCTTTGAAGGGGAAGGAGAGAGAGATAAATATACTAGAATCATTGTAATTATTTGCAAAGATTGTAATCTTTCATGCTATCAAAAGGAACCTTTTTTGAGATGCCAGGTAAAATGCTAAGCTTTCTCATATCTGACTGGAATCTTGAAGTGAATTAAAATAAAAACTTGGATTCTTTTAATTACACAAGAAGATACTGGAGAAGCTATTTATATAAATACTAAATTATTAACAATTGTTTTTGTTACATAGAAAGGAATTTGCTTTAGTAGCACTGATAGAATCTCTTAATGGAAAAGCAGAGTGAAGCAAAGATATGTTCTTGCCCCCACACTGTCTGAAATCTTCTTCTTGGTACTCCTGAATTGCACGTTTAAAGACATGGAAGGTGGAATGTACCTCCACACAAGATCAGACAGGAAACTCTTCAACTTGCCACAACTTAAGGCAAAGACTAAAGTTAGAAAGGTGCCCATAAGGGAGCTTCTATTTGCTGCTGCTGCTGCTGCTCTTATAGCACATGATAAAGACCTACTACAAGAACTCATGGATCTCCTCTCAAAAGCTTGGCAGGCATTTGCTCTCCCTATCAGCGTAAAGAAAACAGGAAGTTGCACAAAATCCATCAGTCATCCTTAATGAGAACCAGCTAGCAGTAGTGCAGAAATTCAGCTACCGAGGTTCTCCAGTGACTACCAGCCTCTCACACGATGAAGAACTTAATGTTCACATCAGAAAGGCTGCCACCACCTTCAGCAGACTAATTAAAAGAGCATGGAAGAACTTAAAGACCAAAATGCTAGTGTACAAGGCTTGCATACTCAGCACTCTTATGTATGTTGGGGAAACATGGACAGCTTATGTGCATGAAGAAAAATGGTTAAACAGCTTCCACCTGCGTTGTTTACACCACCTACTCAACATTAAATGGCAAGATGAAGTTACCAATGCAAAGGCTTTTCAAGGGGCAATTTTACCAAGTGTGACAGCCGTACTCAAACATGGATGACTGCGTTGGGTAGGTCATCTGAGTAGGTTGGAAGATGGACATGTACTCAAGGACATGCTATATGGGGAACTATTGGAGGGGACAGGAACAACAGGACACATGCTTTACAACAGACACTTGCACACGAGATATGGAAGCATTTAGAATTGATCCTGCCCAATGGGAAACCTTGGCAAGTGATCATAGCAAGTGGAGTCGCTCCACCAGGGCATCAAAGTCCACAACAGAAATTGGCTCCAGCAGCCCCTGAGCCACCCAACCGTGACATACATTTGTAACCATTGCCACAGATCATGCAAATCACATGAGATACTGCAAGCTGTCTACATCATAGACTGCGATACTCACCATCTTGTGTAGATGAAAGGATGCCAAAGAGCTGCAGCATCATGATATATTTGGTCATGGAGTCAGTAGTGTAACTAGGAGTGAGTGAACAGGACATCAGGGTAATAATCTAGAGAGGGCAGGAGGATGGTGGCCTCTGGGGAGTCTGTGCCTCATCATCTTATACATGGGCAGGTAAGGCTTTCCAGCATGTGGCATCCCCATCCCTATTCTCTCTGGAACTTGTTTCCCCCTTCCCCCACAGTCAAGTACATAGTTTTCACAATGTTCAGTGACTTGAGTCTGTGATATGACCACTTAAACCTCTGGGATGAGGACCATAGGTGACAGTTCTGCCTCTTGGGCATACTGGAACTTCCTGTGGCAAAGGTAAAATTAGTCTGAAGAAAACAAAGCTTATTTTGCAACAACTCGGACTATTAGGCTAAGTACAGACAGTCAAAAAGCCTGAGGATGAATTGGTTCAGTCTTTGCACTTTAGCACTTTGCAGCAATTGAACTGATAAGCAAATGAAAACACATTCACTTTAGATTTGCGAAATGCAGCCACATACCTGCAGCGACTCAGGCCTGAAGCTGGAGGGCACTAGAGCACACTTGCCAGCCACTGCCAAAGAATAGTTCTTTCTCTGAAAAACTATAAACTGAAGAGCTATAAATGCAACGTGGACTGCGTGTTTGCTTGCTCTTCCTGCTGCCCCTGAATCTCTGGGATTCGCATTCCACAATTATACTAGTAGGACTCTCAGGGTTGGTCCTCACTTCCGCTTCCTGCTTCCAGGTGCCTTTGGGATTTGTAGTCACAGCCAGCACTAAGTTTTAGCAGGGCAGGGCAGCTCTATACTCAGGAGAAAGTGAGTTTAACCCTCCTCACTGGCCACAGACCCCAGCCAGGGTTTGCCTGGGGGGAGCCAGTAAGCTGGCCAGTGAGCCAGCCCTCACTGCCCCAGCTAGGGAACAGAGGGGAGGGGCCAGCCCTGCTCTCTGGAGCAGACAGCCCAGTCCAGCCCAGGGCAGGAAGGCATTCTGGGTTGCTGGGAGACTCTTGCTGATTTAACTTGAACCAGGAAGGGGTCTGGGACAGAAGTTCCAAAAAACAGTTTGAACTAAATCAGTTAACTCTGATACTACATTCAACTAGGTTTATCTTAACGAGTTTCAGCCATTATGAAAGTGGTTTACGTGCACCGAACTTCTGTCCTCTTACAGGTTTAAATCGGTAGTTAAGTGATTAGAAAGTTTGTGTAATTTCTGTCCCTATCCCTATGGATTTTCACAGGAACTAAAGCAGGGGTAGCCAACCTGTGGCACAGGCAGCTTCTGTGAGTAACTGATTAGACAGCACAGAGGCAGATAAAGCAGGGAGCAGAAAGCAGAGCATCAGATCAAGGAGGGAGCACAGGGTAGTAAGCGGAAAGCAAAGCAGCAGATTGCATAGGTAAGGGAATTGGTGTGGCACTCGGGAAGGATGCAGGGCTGGTTTGTCATGTCTACCAAAAAGGTAGACCCCTACTGAATAAAATGACATCACAACTTCACTTACTTCCTTCAAGTACGGGGCTAATTTCAACCTAATATTCCCCGATTAAAAAATACTTAGCATGTACAAATAAGTAAAAAAAAAACAAAAACAAAAAAACAAAAAACCTGTCCAGAATAATGTGCTACTTGACAGTTTTTCCAGGTATTGGGAGATGAGAAAATAAATGACTAGTTTCCTTGTATTACTTAATTCACTATTAAAAGGTTCTTAAGTAATGCATTGGAGAAATGCACAAAGCAGTATAAAATGATAATGCTTGGTGTCCCCTCCCACTGAATGTATAAAGATGCTTAGTGTCTGTTGAATGCTAAAATGTACCCTAAATAACATAGGATGTGACAGACAGCAAAGACCATAATATGATTAAATTCAGTATGCTGAACATATCATGAATTGTTCCAGAAGCTGATTTTCTGCAGAATGATCTTTGCCTTTCCTCAAATCACCACTAGCAGCATGCTCAGGACTTTCAGACCAGCTAAAATGCCCTTCATGAACAGTGATGGGTAAAAAATCACGAGTATACTTAGAACTAATTGCTGAAGAGGTTTTTTTTTAATTGTAATAGTGATGATTAATAAAGGGCCACATTGAATGGCAGTAACTGAAAACAAGACAATGGGTAAATTATCCTGACAAACTTAGGCACATCATTTTTTTAAATTGGTGAACTATGAGTAGTTGCAAATTTTTTTTAAGGTACATAAAACTTTCTTGGGATGGAGGAAAGGAATGGAGAGGGAGAATATGTAAAATACATTTTGCTCGCATACTGTTTTATCAAGTAGACGGTTTAGTTGAAAATACTACTACGTATTTGTCACAAATAAGCACTGCCTACAGAAGTATATCTAGTAACAAGTGTACAGATTAAAAAATAAGTGAAGCTTAATGAGAGAGAATTACTATACTTAACAAACATTGTATTTCCTCCTGGTGTTGATTACAGTAACAACACAAAGTATTAATTGGTGGCAAATCTAATTGTTCAAAATTTAATTAAGGTGTGACTTTTGACTCGAGTAATGCGTATGTAACATTTATACCAGTTGGAATGATTTTAGTTCTTGTAGCTAAGCCAACAGACTCGAGCGTTAAGGTAGTGAGTGCTTTCAGAAACCTAACTGACCATATGTGTATTTGAAGTTTAAATCATGACTGTAATATTTACTATGGTTGCAAAACAAACATTGTCTTGCTGTTATTCTCAGATTAGGCTTTTGCTGTGCTGAATACTTTACACATACCAGTGAAGAGAGCCTCTGCAGTCTAGAGTTTACCATATAAATGTACTTATTTGTCACTTAAAATCGGCACCTAAGCAATTGTGTCAAAGCTAAGGTGGCTATATTATCCTTTGCATAGTATAAACACACAGCAAATTTGTTTTTCCTATTTTGTGTATTGCAGTATTTTGTAAATAAGAGATAAGGTTATAGGCTGATTCAGTGAGGCATTTTTTCCCATAAAATTCTTCCTAAAGCTGATATCCAGCAAATTTGTGAAAATGGGAGCCTCATTCGTTTTAAATTTCTTTTCTTTTCTTTCCTTTGAGCCCTTACATCATTTTGCTGTGCCTTATGATTATGATTTGATCACATTATAATAAAATCATATAGTTCTTGGTGTAAGTGCTCTCAGTTACTCTGTTTTAGCTTCCACTAACTGCAGAGTAAGGGTGTCAAACTTCCTGGTCCTTCTGGGCAAAATCAAGACGGTGGGGTGAATGACCTTGGCTGCCATGGGAGTTAATGAAGCTGTTGCTCACTCTGTGCCACCAGTGCATGACCCGTGTGACTCAATACCTGGGATTTCAATGGTGGGCTCTGCTTCCAAAATTCTCAGCCCCCCTGGGAGCCTCATGGGGCAGAAAACAAGAATCTGTGGGCCATACGTTTAACACCCTCGCTGTTGCAGAGTAGTAGGCATAAGGATAGTTACAGTGGAGCAACTAATTTGTGGTAAAATCGTGGGGAAATTGTTTGCATGTCTGCACCCTTAAATGCTTCTCCAGAGCAGTATATTTGTCCTATAACAGCAAGGTAAAATCTGCTTGGGAAAGAAGAAAAAAATGCATCAGGAAGAAGAACACTAATGCTTAGTGGTTAAAGATACCAGAAATATGCTATAATCCCTGACGGGGATTGAAGATGGATTGGAGATTAATGCTATTATCAGTGCATTTTATTTTCTAATGTATTGCATCATGACAGTAGGTATATTACAACCATTTTGGGCACTTACTGTCTGAATTAGCTGCTATTCCTTTTTCATTGTCAAAGGCAGTAGCGTAATTTAAAGTGGAGGGTGGTGCAGAGGGCATCACAGTAATAGTAACAGCCAGAGCAGGCAAACCTTACGGTAGCAGTAACAGCCAGAAAGAAGCTTTTTTGAGTCCCTGAAGCAGGCAAGGTCTTCCCCTGCTGCTCCTGGCACCCTCTGCCCTCCCAGGGCACAAATCTTGCTAGTTACATTACGGTAAAAAAGGAAAGTAAAGCACCATTTTGTTTTTTCCCATGTCTGTCAGTGGCCATTAATTGTTTCAGAAAGTCTGCTGTTAAGGATCTACACCATATTGGCCAAGTGTCAAAGTGTCTTTGGTTACTGTATTTTAAAAGTCAAAAAAGCTAATGGATAAACCAATCTGGCTACTATGTTGCCTCATTAAATATAATGTAGTGAAATGGAAGTGTTCCGATTTATTTGCCAAGAAAAACTTCATACTTTCTCTGAATAAAAATGAGTAAAAAGTGCATTTTAGATTTAATTATATGCTGGTATGATGCCATGATAACACTGCAAAATTTGTAAACAAACTTGCATATTCAGAATCACTTTGACAATACTG
Source organism: Caiman crocodilus (assembly GCA_030014935.1). NCBI lineage: Eukaryota > Metazoa > Chordata > Crocodylia > Alligatoridae > Caiman > Caiman crocodilus. The sequence goes on along the minus strand of JAGPOW010003642.1, from coordinate 101,752,442 downwards.
AAAATGTACAAAAATAACTTATTCTCAGTTTGAATGTTTACACGTTAACAAATTGCAGTTCCATTTATGGTAGAAGAATAAGGGTACTATCTTTATTACAGTGGCCATGTTATTTTATAAAGTGTCTTTGATATTTACCCTTATATCTCAACATCTTCTGTTAGTTGTCTAGTGTTAGTTGTATTGTACCATTTCTCTGTGTGAGGTTTTTCTTAATCTTCTTTACTAAGCTGTAAGATGAAACTTTTAGAGAGAAATGCTTTCAAGTGTTTATAGTAGTCCAAAAATAATAGAGCAATACAATCTTAAGGAATTTTAATTTTCTCAATATTGTATGAGCTTTGTTTATAATTATCCAGTTTTATTTATAATGCCAAGTATTTGTATACTGTACAGTGAGTGGCACTGCATTTCAGCAATTAAATGCTTTGAAAAAGCCAACCATTTACTAAAAGTGCTTTTTATCTTTCAGAAACGAGCTAAGGGGCAGGTGCTATTTGACAGGGTGTGCGAACATCTCAATTTATTGGAAAAGGACTATTTTGGCCTGCTGTTTTATGAGAACTCAGATCAGAAGGTAAGCACTGACATCCATTTATATTGCTAGGTACTTCACTAGATTCCTTATTTTTTAGGACTATAAAATGTACTCAAAATCTTGATTAAAAAGCCCAGCTTTTAAAACAGATTAATTTGTTTTAATCTTTTGCAATTTTGCTATAAGTTATGTCCTGATTAAACTGATGCATGAAGTGAAATGTCAGATGATATGTTCTGTTGTTATTGTTAGGATTGAGGGAAGCATTCATTAAAAATCTGAATCTTTATAAAAACCTTTTATTAAAACCATTTATAAAAATCTTTATATTTAGAGTAAAATATAGCATAAACATGTCATCTTTGCCTGTGAGGTAAATCTCACTGACATTTTTGGCCATCATTAATCTCATTATAAATCTTCAAAAATTTGACATATCTTCAGTAAATTAAGACCTTCTTTTTTCCCCGTTTTGTGCCTTACATTCTTCTTTCATCTTGCAACTAAACCAGAGCTTTATTTTCATGTTTCAGTGGCTTTGATACCTATCCTCTCATCCCTTTCATAATATATTGTTGGAAAAGAAGAACAGGAGGAGGAATCTTAGATCTAATCCTCCAGTTTGGATTAATAATGCCTTTTACTCCTTTGAAATCTCACATTCAAGGGAATCGTCACCATTTGAAAGGACGAGACTACAGCTAGTTAAATGGTGGAAGCGATTTTACAACTTACATGTATAGATTTTTAAAAGACTTGCTTAAAATCAGAAAATGTTTTTTTCTAAATCATTTATGATCTTCCCTTGGCCTTTTTCAATGTTACCTGGTACTAGTTTATAGGACTGGATGGGTAGACAAGGAAAATAGAGCACTGGCTTCTCAATAGCTTGCCCAACAGCAAGCTGTTGGAGTCAGGAAGGGTTGAGCCTTCTTGGAGCCCCAAGAGGGTTGCCACTGGGGTGAATAGCCTCTGCTCGCTTGCCAGTTGGCCTGGAGGAAAGCAGGTAGCTTCAGGATGATTGTTAGGGTGGTAGAGTAGTCCCCTTGGCATGCCTCTGGTTGCACCAGCAGGGGAGGGGTGCCAGGAGACAGCTGCTTGGTAGCTACAACCAGTACAGGAGGGACAGGACGGGAAAGGAGACAGCTGTGCAGGGGCTGCAAGGAGCTCAGGAATCCTTGCTGTAGCCATAGAATACCACCGCCTCCCTCTGCACTGCTCTGGGCCAGCCTCGCCAGGAACAAGAACTATTATCTTGTAGTGGGAACAGAGAGGGTTGCCAGGAGGGGTGAATACCCCCCTTTCCTTCCCCTCCCCAGTCGGCTGATTGGTAGGATGGGGTGGGGCAGTATTCTCTTGGGGATGAAACCTCCTGTGGCTGTGCCAGTTAACAGCCTGCTCTTTTCCCCAGCAGGGGAGGGGACAGATTGCTAATTAATAGCCTCCCCTAAGGGTTGGGATGGCCCAGGAAACAGCCCTCTAGTACAGAGGGCTGTGTTGAGATTTTTAAGACTTGGGATAGTACAGTCAACACTGGGCCACAGCCAAGCGTGATGCTGCTTAGTAGTGTAGCAAAATTGCTGCTGATTTCAGTACAGCTGAATAAAGACTACTGGCTGGGCCCCATACTGTCATACAGGGAAACAAAATCATTTGATTTTAAATGTTTGCCTGAACTGGAGGACGAGGAAAAGAGCCTTTTCATTTTTCTGTTTTCTGTTGTTTAATAAAATACAGAAGAATCAGTTGAGGGAATGTCCTTCCATTTGTGTTTCTCTTAATTTGAATGTTTATTAAGTTGTGTTGACTTAATAATCTCTCTCAAAGCACAGTGAAAATTTCTAGATGAAGCTTGTAAAATGTATATACAAAGAGATATATAGAAATCTGTATCTTTTATAGATCTCTCTATATGTATAGATAGATAGATATCTTGAGTTTGTTCCACTCCCACCAGTTTGTGTTCAGAACTGCAAGAAGAAAATCCCAAATCATTGCAAAACCAAGCTGGATTAAGTGTATGTTGATTGTTTTGTAAATTCTAATAAAAGCGATGACAGTCTTGGATCCCCACTATTCTAGAAAGGATTACAAGTGAGAACCACTTCAGTATATGTAATACCATTTGTGAATATCTGTTGACATAAATTTTCTATCAATCAGATATCATCTGTTAAAAGCTTCTGAAACATTTAATTAAAAAATAGTTGAGTAGTTTCCAGAGTATGCGTGTCATTTGCATTATAAACCAGCAAGTATAGAATATTTGCCATTCTTTGGTGGTTACTGCACAGTGTTGCTTCTTGGCTAGAACGGGAGAGTACAGTGACCGCAGTCTCTAATGGAGTTCCTGGAGGTGTATGAAATCAGATACTTGCATGCAGTAACAACTTCATTGCGAGTCCAGAGATGAGCGTTTACTAATCTAGCTGCTATTAATGTTACTGTGGATTCTTTTGCATTATGGTTTATACTTGCACATCACCTTTGACTTCATTGACCTTTTTTCTGCCTTTTTTTTTTTCCTGCCATAAGTCGCATTCTACTCATGATGGTCTTTGGGGTTTTGCAACTCTGTCCTACTGCTGCCCTTTCAACATCTGCCTTACTTGTAGTTTTATTCATACTCCAAATTCCAGTAGGCTCTGTCCTCTGCTCTTTTCCATCTTATCTAATTTATAAAATAAAAATTGCATGCAACTGATTTTTAAATGGCTTTTAAATCTCTTCCTCTGGCTAGTTTGAAACAGCACAATCATCCCATCTATTCACCATATTTCTTCTCTGTGCTGATCCTCTTCTTCCCTCGCCCACAGTTAAACATTCACAACATTCCCAGATATATTGCTGGCTCTTTGCCACATATATAAATGTTTTGCAGCACTTCCAAAATTAAATAAAACTTATGTGAGGAAAAACAATACAAACTGATTATGAACTAAGAGAACTCCCCAGATAGTGATTAGGATGCTTTGTGAAAGTGTATTTAGTTTCTACTTGATTTTACTTTTATACTGGCTCTTATCAATATTTCAAATCCATCTCTCAATTTCATGATCACCAGCATTAATTTTTAATATGCTGAAGTAGTAAAATAAAAAGATTAGGGAGCAAACAGACTATATCTTTGTCTTATGGAACAAAGTAGTTGCTGTTGATTACCTTGATGGTTTGATTTTTACAGCTGTTGTTTTACAATGAAATTCAGATCATGACACTGATTGTGCCTTCATCTACCTCGAATCTAAAGTTTTGTAGCTTTGAGGGTGTGTTGACAGTTACATTCACTATAGGATCATAGGAAAGTAGGGCCATGCAGCAGAACCAGATCCCAGGGGCAGCCATGACCCTGGTGGCCATGCGACTCCTGCCCTTATTGTAGTTCCTCAGGGTCTGCTCCCTTTTCTTTGCCTGTCATGTCTTGATGGAATTATTATGGTGTTAAGAGAGACTGTTCCAGGGCATTAGAGTGAGCCATAGTCCCCTTTAGCCAACTGGGTCCTCTCGTACCTGGCTGGTCCCAGTCTTGCCTCCTGGGTGGCACTAACTTGTGACCCTCTTGGCCCTTTCAGAGCCTCAGGGCACCAGTTGCCTTATGGGCTATATTTGTGGCCTCCAGTTGTTACTCCATGTTCCTTTGGACAGGGCTGCCTGGCCTCAGTGTAGCTTCAGACCTTGAACCTCTGTCTAGACCTTAGCCTTCCCAGCCTTGGCCCTTTTTTATTCTGGCTGCACCCCTCAACCCAGGTCCAGTACCCCGCACATGGCATCTGGACCTCAGCTATGCCTTATATTTGAATGCTCTGGGCCCCTGGCCCCTGTCTCATGCATTCTGGGCCTTCTCTCAACCCACTGGGTCCCTGACCCCAGGCCAGGCAGCCTTCACTATACTAGCCCTCAGTCCTCTGGGTTTCTGACTCCAGGCTAGGCTACCTCCACACCTCCCCTATAGCTACAAGCTGATCCTCCAGTATCAGACTTAACTCCAACAAACACAAGCACCGTCTTCCAAGCTAAAAGTCACTCTTGCTGAGGACAATATCATCCTGCAAGCTGTACTTCCTGTTGAGCTCTCATGGATAGCTTGGGTGCCTGCCAGGCTGTTTCCTGCAGCCCTATTCTCCCAGAAGATCTGCTTCCTGCAGGGCCAGACTGCCTTCCTTGCTCCAAACACTATAAGCTTTTTGGCCTCTAAACTCCACCTCATCCAGTCAGGTGGCTCCTCAGCAACTCACAGGTGTTTCTCCTTTGCTTAATGGCTAGCCCACCCTCTGTGGCAGCTCTACACAGCTAGCTTGTTACAGTGCAGCTGGTTTTTGCACAGCTGCCTGCCTATTCAGCTAGGCTAGCCTGCCACACTGGCTCCATTACAGGCTGGGATGAACCTCACAAGGTCATCTAGTTCTATCTCCTGCTTAAGGCAGGATTGTCTCTGACTAAACCATCTCAGCCAAGTGTCTGTCCAACCTAGCCTTGAAAATTTCCAAGGATGGAGATTCCATAATTTTTGTAGATACCCTTTTCCAATGCTTGATCAGCCTCATAGTCAGAAAGGTCCCATCGTCCAAATAATTTAATGAAGATGTTGAGCAATAACAGACCAAGGACAGATACTTTGGAAACCTCACTTGGTACCTCCTCCCAATTCTTTGGTGGTGGAGCCAGTTATGTACTGGCCTTACAGTACTTTCACCTAGTCTGTATTTCTTTACCTTGTTAATGAGAATGTCATGGGAGATGGTGTCAAAAACCTTGCTGAAATCAAGATATACCACGTCCACAGAGTCTGTCACTTTATCCTAGAAAGAAATCATGTTCAGGCATGACTTACTCTTGGTGAATCCATGCCAACCATTTCTGATCACCTTATTCTGTTCTAGATGCCTGTAACAGATTGAGGGCCTGCTCCGTGATCTTTCTAGGTAAAGGTCAAGCAGACTGCTCTGTAATTTCTTAGATCCTCTTTCTTTCCTTTCTTAAAGATGGGATTTTCCCTCTTCCAATCTTCTGGAGCCTCACCCACCAAGCTCAAGTGCTCTGAAATTACTTCAAGTAAGGTGCAGCCCATCCAGCTTTATTGATTTGAAAGCATCTAGAGTCTCTAAGTAATCCCTAATCTGTTATTCCACTGCTTTAGGCAGTTAGTTGAAACAAGGAAGGAGACAGTCAGTGATGCACATCATCTGGTAACTATGCCTGTTTGAGAAAACTGAAGTAAAAAAGGCATTAAAACTTCAGCCTTCTATGTATCATCCATAGCTAGATTTCCTTCTGCAATCTGAGAGACCTATAGTTTATTTGGTTTATGTCTTACTTTTAGCATACTTGTAGAATCTCTTTTTATTGCCTTTTATGTCAGTTGCCAGTTGCATTGCAAATTGTGCTTTGGCCGTCCTAATTTTCTACCTGCATGCCTATACAATGCTCTTATTCTCTTTCCTAGTACTATGACCAAGGTTCCACTTTTCAGTACGATTCCTTTTTGAGTTTAATTGAAGAGATTGCTATCTAGTAGGGGTGCAATGATAAAGATATTTTGGGCTTATATCAGTGGCCAATTAGTAACGAGCGATATCAGCCCATACCAGTCCAACTGCCAATACACGGCCCAGCAGCTTGGAGAGCAGAGTCTGGATAGTAAGTCTGTTGAGGGAAGGGGTAGGAGCAGAGGGAAGGGATGTGGGGAGGGCAAATCAAGACCCTTGCAGTGAGGGAGAGAGTGGGGCTGGCCCAAACCCCACTTTGCCCAGAAGAATCCTGTGCCACCCCTGGCTCCAGCCTGCCTTGGCAACCCACCCTTACTCCATGTACAGATCTGGAGTTACATGCTCCTCATGGCTCCCTTGGAGCTGCATGCAGTTGCAGGGTCCACCTCCCCCTTCCCCCCGAGTTCCCTGGACAAGCAGCTCATGGCTCCGTCATGCAACCTGCCCCACCCTGGCTGCAGAGTGCCTGCCTCTGCCCCTGCCCCAGCCCCACTCCTTCCCTCACCACAGGGGCCTCAGTCTGCCGCCCCCACACACCCACCCACCACTTCCTTCTCACTCCTCCCCCCCAGATTTATCAGTTGGATGCTGCTCTCCAATGTACTGGGCTGGCCATGTGTATGCTTCGACTGTGCGTGCATGGGACATTTATCAGCAACATCAACTAAAAAAAGCTGATAGCTGATAATTTCAATTTTCCTTTTATCAATGTCAATATGATATGGATCAATGTATCAGTGCACCTCTAGTGGCTGTCAGGCTGGCCTTCTGTTGTACTTCCCATTCTTCTGTTGCATCAGGATAGCTTATTCCTGCTTCTTTAAAAGGGCCCCTTTAAAGGCCAGCCAGCTTTCCTGGACTCCTTTTTCTGTTTAGACTTGTCTCCCAGAAGACCTTGTTCACCAGTTCCTCAAGTTTGTTGAAGTCTGCTTTTCTGACATCCAGTGTCTTTATTCTGCTTCTGCTCTTTCTTCCTTCCCTTAGGATCTTAAATACTGTCATTTTGTGGCCACTGTCACCCAAGTGACCTTCCACCTTCATTTTCTCAACTAATTTCTCTCTGTTTGAGCAGTAAGTCGTGAAGACCTTCCCCCCCAGTTTTATCCATCTGTATTGAAAAGTAATCCCAAAAAACCCTAGAACTTACTGAACTGTTTGTGCACTGCTGTGTTTTCCTGTCAGCTGATGTCTCAATAATGAAAGTTCCTCATGAGAAGCAAGTTCTGTACTTTGTACCTGTCAGTTTAACAGAGGGCTCATTCAACTCCTACTAGTTTGGTGTCCTATAGCAGGCACCTATCCTGACATCCCCCCTTCAGCTCTTTCCTCTTACCTTTACTAAAAGCTTTCAACAGGCTTACTTTCCATTTTGTACTGCACCTTGAAACACATGTACATTGCCTTTTATATATAGGGCAACATCTCCTTTCTTCCTCTGCCTATCCTTCCTGAACAAGCTATTCTCATCCATATCTATGCTCCAGTCATGTGAAGTATCACACCACATCTTCTCATGTGAAGTATCCCATTACACCTTCATAATCCCAATTACAACATAATTTCTTAAATTATACTAGGACTTCCAGTTCTTCCTGTTTTGTTCTCCGTACTTTGCACATTATTATATAAACATTTCAAGTAGCTAACTAATTGTCCTATCTTCTCTCTGAGAACATTGCTAAGGCCTCTGCTATAGGTTTCCCCTGTGTTTGGGGGTTTCAATGTTTTGGGGTCAGTGTACCCCTAGTGGGCAGTTGAGAAAGACTGGCCTTCAAGAGACTCCTTCCATTTTGTGGGGGGGAATCCTACCACTGGCAGCAGATGTGCCAGCAGCAGCGTCCACTGCAAAGTACCCCCCTGAAGTCATCTCAAGTACGCATACCTGCAGTTGAAAATCCCTGCCGTATGCCATGACTGTATTAGGCATCTCTTCCAACAAGCAGGGTCATCTTAGTCCTCTATCACAAGAAGCAGTATTCATTGTTTGTGTTATTCTTGAGTGAAAACTTCAGTTGCTATTATTCACTTCCAAAGACTAATCTCTGGAAAGGCTTTGACCTGCTGTTGACCCTCAGCTGTATCCAGAAGGACCATAAAAGAGATTCTTCTAAGTTAACTTCCCAGCCCCGGTATTCAAGCACACTTTTTAAACCCAACAGTATCAAGAAGCACTAGTTCCTTTGAACAAAGTGCTATTGGAATTATGTCACCAGACAAGAGTGAAAGAACTGTGTTTACTCCAGGTGTTTCCCAGTATACCCAATGCGAGTACCAAAATGCATCCTGGATAAGAAAACAAGCATTCTTCTTCTGGAGGTGGATGACTTGTTACCACATGTCTGAATCTGGCCCATAATTTTTATTGCGCGTCTTGCATCCTGCCTGCAGCATGTGCTGTATTGAGAGCTTTAGTCCAAATGTCTGGACGAGATGTAACAACATATTCAGGCAAGGACTGGGCACACAGACATGCGTATCCACTGACTTCACTGCTGTTTTCCCCTTGGTAATCAGTGTCTGTATCTCTTTCAAAATGATAAACTTAAAATGTTTGTTCCTCTTCGTATAGCGCACAGCTTTTTAAGATCTCTTCCATTTTTTAGCTTAAGGAAGAGACCAGGTGTGAATGTTTATCTTTTATTATGTTTCTGCCTCCTGGTTACAGCTTACTTTTATTTTTTGTTTGGAAATAGTCATCTCACTTTTGAAGTAATATATCAAGAAAGGAGTAGTACTACTAGCTGCCTTGAGCCAGAGGTTTCAGATGAAACTGGAGCACTGGAAGCCTTACAGGTTTTAAATGCTGGTCATTTTTTCTATTCCCTCTTTCTGTATTAAGAATCTTAAGATTGAATTGTTTTCTCATCTTGGCACCAGCTCTTTCTGATTCATTTTTTCCTGCTGTGGTTGTTGCCTCCTTAGATTAAAATGCCACAAATCTCTGACCTCCAGCCCAGTCGGTGCTAAATGCTGAATGATGTGTTTTTTTTCTCATTCTTGTGCACTCGTCACAGCCTTCCATTTACGAGCCAGCTGTTGTGCTAGACTGCAGCTGCGGGGTGTGGAATCTGAATGCCAGGCACTCTTTAGAGTGCAGAATTAGAGCTGTTCCCTAATACAACATCAGGGGTGGAGGGCCTTGTTAACTTTTCCACGTAAGTGCTCTATGGAGCTGAGAGAGTTATATTGTAATTTAAGATGAGCTGATCTTCTTTGGCATTTATTGCAATTTTTAAAGCTATTAAAGCAAATTAATATTAATCTCTAATTTTTAGAGTTTGTAGAACCATTAAAGTTGTTTACTCAGAATTTAAATGGAGTATAGAGTAATGGAATCAACAGGGAGTTCATGAATGCTCCGTTAATAATCAGATTTTTGCATTAGCACAAGAAAGTTTGTGCTTTTATGTATTAAAGCTGGAAATGCTGCTTTTCTGGATTGGTACAAATCTTTTTTGTGTTTTGTGGTGAGAGAAAATATTTTGACATTCTCAGACCAGTGACTTATCAGACTCCTCTTTTATTCTTACTGTTAACAGACTGCTCTTGCTAGTCCCTACTGGAGCACAGTAGCATGCATATATTTAAATCTCTTGTGCTGAAACACTTAACGATCCTTTCCATAATAATCAAGAATAAAATAGTCCATTTCAGTATAGACTGTTTTGATACTCCAACCAAAATAAAAGGCACAGAAAAACCTAATGTTTTGGCTTGTATGCGAGATGTTAATTTATAGGGTCATTCCAGTATTATATGCATAGTCTTTTATATTATATAGAATATCTGACTTTGTGGTACAGCACATAAAGAATTGTTCCTTGAATTTAAACTATCCCCACATTTTGTTAGAGACTAAAATGAACAGCCTGTACAAAAGAAATGACAAAAGCCATTTCTTGCCTTGTATGTTCCTGCTTTCTAATCCTAGTTCCATAGTTGGTAGGGTCGGAAGGGACCTGAGCAGATCATCAAGTCCGACCCCCTGCCGTGGCAGGAAAGAGTACTGGGGTCAAATGACCCTGGCAAGGTGTTCATCTAGTCTCCTTTTAAAGACCCCCAGGGTAGAAGCCAGCACCACTTCTCTTGGAAGTTGGTTCCAGATCCTAGTTGCCCTGACTGTGAAGTAGCGCTCCTGATGTCTAGCCTGAATCTACCCTCTTCCAGCTTGTGACCGTTATTTCTTGTCACTCCTGGTAGTGCTTGGGGGAACAAGGGCTCCTCCAGTGCCTGCTGGTCCCCCTTGACTAGTTTGTAAATGGCCACTAGATCCCCCCTCAGCCTTCTCTTATGGAGGCTGAACAGGTTCAGGTCCCTTAACCTCTCCTCCTAGGGCCTGCCCTGCTGCCCCCTGATCATGTGAGTGGCCCTCCTTTGGGCCCTCTCCATGCTGTCCACATCCCTCCTGAAGTGCGGCACCCAGAACTGGATGCAGTACTCCAACTGCAGCCTGACCAGAACTGCATAGAGGGGGAGGATCACCTCCTTGGACCTGCTTGAGATGCATCTGTGGATGCATGACAGGGTACAGTTGGTCTTCCTGACCACATTTCTACACTGTCAGTCCATGTTCATTTTGGCATCAATAATGACTCCAAGATTTTTTTTCTGCCTCTGCACTGATGACAAGGGAGTTCCCCAGCCTGTAGGTATGCTGCTGGTTCTTCCTCCCCAGGTGCGCTCAATATAGATTAAGTGAGAAGATGCTTCTCTCTATAAGCAAACACCACATCAACAGTTTACTCATGCACCATGCTCTTTTGAAATGGTAATACCAAAATATTATTGTAAAAGTAGCACATATATGCAGTTATGTATAAAAACAAAAAAAACACATATAAAACACAATTTCAAACTGGTTTAAATTGTTAACTTTGTACTTGAAAGAACATTTTGAAAAATATAATATTGCATCATTATTTATAGACTATATGGGGAGATCTATAGAGGAGAGCCTACTGAATTTTGAAAAGCTTGTCTTTTAAAGCGTAGTTGTTGATATAACCCAGTGCAATATTTCTTCATTTGATTGGTGTTTAATGCTAGAATTGAAAACCTAGATGGGAGACACCAGTGGTGAAGTCCTGGTCCTATTGAAGTAGGTTGAAAAAATCCAGTTAGCTTTAATAAGGTAAAGACTTCACCCTGAAAATCTTTTTTCACTAGATGACAGCTGTAACTTATGGCTTGGAAAAAAGGATATGTTTATTACACTGTGGGGAAAAAAAGGAATAAACAGACTGTATAATTAGGGAATTTTGCCCAACTGGGGGTGAAATTACTCATGAAAGAATCAGGACTAAAACTGTACTGATGTAAGTTGCATCAATGTGGACCTTCTGTGCACTGCTAACCTGTACACCAGGTTACCCATTTGGTCAAGGGATACAAGCTGTTATCTGCTTTTTGTCATCTAATGATAAAGTTCTGTAATGCTTGCTATGAGCATCTACCTTTACAATGGCTGCTCCTCTGTTTCAGATCCTAGTGTAATTACACTCGTTTTGTAGCGTTGCAAAGTTATACCTATAAATGCATCATATGTCCAGGCCCTTAAGCAGAGCATACCAGACTTACAAAATGAACCTTTTTTTCTAAAACAATTATACAGGCTGCAGTAGCTTGGAGGCATTCATAAGAGCCATCAAAAATAAAAGTAGTTTCCTTTTAGTCTTTGAATTTAAGAAATTCTTAACTATTTCCATAACTCAGGGGAGTTCATAGAAATGTATAATAATTTTACTTACAGGTTTTTGTTTTTTTTTAAAGTTGCATTTATTCTGAAATTCCATTAAAGTGTTTCCAGTCTTTGTTCTGTTGTGGAAGGGAAACCTTTGCATTGCTGAAATTACTTAGTTTCATTTTTTTTCCACAATTGAAATGAGGTACTCTTACATAAAAATCAGATGCTCTAAATCCTTATGTACAGAAAGTTAGGATATGAAGGAGTGGAAAATCTTTTTTCTTTATGCTGTAAAAGCATTTTACTACTTGTAGGTTTGATACTGGTTTTTGAAACTAAGGGTTTGTTTAGGAAACTTGTAAGTACATGAATGTAATTAAGGGGTGTAGGTTGTAGCTGTGTTGCTCTAAAGACATAGGCAGACAAGGTTCTTTGAGTGAAGCTGATAATGTAATTAACACATTCCTAATGTAGACAAACTACACTGGTGCAAAAGAAAAGTTAATCATAGGAAATTAGAGTTGGAAGGGACCTCAGGAGGTGATCTAGTCCAACCCCCTGCTCAGAGCAGGACCATCTCCAGCTAGATCATTCCAGCCAGCATTTTGTCAAGCCAGATCTTGAAAACCTTCAAGAATGGAAATTCCACCACTGCCCTTGGTAACCTGTTCCAGTGCTTCACCACCCTCCAGGTGAAAGAGTTTTTCCTAATATCCTGCCTAAACCTCCCTTGCTGCAACTTCAAACCATGTTCCTTGTGCTGTCATCTGTCACTACTGAGAAGTCTAGACAGCTAGAAGATTACAGAACAAGGAGCAGTGGTCTCAATGGAATCACCCTTTAGGCAGTTAAAGCCTGCTATCAAATCCCTTCTGTCTTTTAGTCTGCAGACTAAATAAGCCCAGTTCCCACAGCCTCTCCTCAGAAGTCATGTGCCCCAGCCCCCAAACCATTTTCATTGCTCTCTGCTGGATTTTGTCCAACTTGTCCACGTCCTTTTGGGATGGGAGAAACTGGACACATGGAATAAATTACTTTGTAAATTATTTATTTATGCTAGTGCATTGAGTATACGTCAAGGATTTAGACGAGGGTAAAAATAACAATATGGAACTGCATTTAGTGATGTTGGACTGAATGTAGCTTGAGCAAGAAAAGATTATGGTTGACACACTGGAAGGATGTGTAGTACTGAAGGAAAGCTACAGGCAGTATAATCCGAAGAGCAGGCTGCATTGCAGTGGAAGAATCAGTCAGATCAGTGGTAGATCAGTCAGAACATGCACCTTTGTGGCCTTTGCTTTGCTGGTTTAGTGCCTTTGACAGCCCCTCAGAAGATTTTAACATTTTCAGGATGGTATGTAAGAGAGCATAAAAACAGTGCTCTGAGCAGTGTAGCCAGCAGTTTGCTACTAGCAGCTGGGGGAAGAATGCCCCTTGGTTGAAGCTGCTGCTCACAACACGTTGAAGGTACAGAGTAGGAGCTGTGGGAAAGGTGGAGGCTCCTGGTCCAGGGGCATGATATAAAACTACATCCTGCTGGGGCTGGATGATGTGGTGGGACTGATGGTGGTGGAGCAGTCTCCAGGAAATGCCACATCTGTGCCTTCCCAGTGAAGGGAGAGTATAGGATGCCAGAAAACGTCAGCCCACACTGCCTTGCAAGTGACCCCTGGAAGGAAAAAGCTAGGAGAGGACACCCTGAAGTCTGATGATCCTGGGCTCTTGCTTTCAGTGAGTCCTGAGGCAGGGCCAAGGTCAAGAAGTTACCTAAGGCAGCTTCCAGGCTCACTGTGAATTGTGAGTTGCCTTAAGGAGTCAGATGTGAGGCTCTGTGGGGTTGGGACCCTAAGCCTATGAGGGAGCTAGATGTAAGGCTCCTTGGGCAAGGAGATTAAGGGGATTGAGGCCCAGTGTTGGGAAGGGGATTGAGGCCCCAGTATGGGGGTGTGATGGGACCAAGAGGGTCCAAGCCAGGCAGGGAACCTGGGAAAAAGGTAGGGGTTGGAAGCCCTGAGTGGGGGATTATGAGTCCTGATGTGAGACGCAGAGATTGCGAACCCTGGTGTGAGGACACAGGAGTGAGTCCCATCTTGAGACACTGGTGTGAGGGCACAGGATTGTGGATCTCAGTGTGGGGCACTAGAGAGATATAGATGCCATCTGCAAGGCAGGGGGCATGGTATAGGCAAGGTCGGAACCATGTATATAGGCCATTGACATCAGGGCAAGTAAATGGGCAGCCTCTCTCCTTTTTACCATCTTCTAATTAATATCCTCAAAGGCATGACAGGTGAAGTAGTCGGGTGGTTTGCCCTGAGACAAATGAGTGTTCAGACTTGGCCCCAGGACATCTACTTGTTACTTACTATAAGTAAAAATCTTGAATGCTTGACCCAGAAAGTTAAATCTCTAAGGCACTTGGCAGACATTAAAATAATGGCACAATTGAGATTTGGAGGAGTTTTATGCCCCATCGCAAACATTGTACCTCCTGCCATGCAGATCTGCCCTGTGGATCAGACAGAGGGCAGCTCTATCTCAGACCTAGGTTTGCTCATAGTCCCAGGACCAGTTTGAGACCCAGGACTGTCTTGGTTAGAGCCAACAATCAGCTAGCTCACTATTAGCCCTGTCTCTGGTACAGCCCTAGGACCTCCAACCCACATACACAGTTTTCAGAAGTCCCAGGGCCTGGAATCCTGGCACTGGGGACCTTCTTTCCCATCCCAGAGTCCCATTGCCACAAGACATCTAAGACCTGCCTGTATAGCCCAGCTTCCTGCCACCCAGCATTTGGAAGTGATTTGTCATGCAGCCCCTCGGCTTCCATTGCAAGGAACCTTGCAACCTGCACCTTATTTATGGTATTGGGACTAGGGCTGTCCCAGTCTCAATAATAACCCCTGTCCCTATGATGATGCTGACAATCAGCTGATTTTTGTCAGCATCAGGAGGGATGCTACACATGTAATTTTCCACGCGCATATGTTGTTGATCAAATTTGTGGTACTATAAATTGGTTGAATGCGAACAATGTTACTATCTGTGGTGCTATTGATGCCTAAATTATGCCTTCAATTTAATATGTACCAAGGACCTAACTCTTTCCTCCTCCTCCTATTGGCCCCATTCTTGAAATGCATTAAGCCCTGTAGGCACAAAGGGTGGTGTGTGTGTAACTTAAATATACATATGTATATAACATTAATTACTGTGATATTTAAACACCAATTGATACAAATTTAAACCAAGTTTCTTGAAATGTTTATTTCAAGAAACTTGGTTTAATTTATATCAATGAACAAAAGTTGAAAGGTCCCCTGTGGTTCTCAGCCAGGGTTCTGGGGCATCTTGGAGTGCCTTGAGATCCTTTCAGGGGTGCTACAGGGTATCGCACAATATTAACACTATTAGGCAAACAAAATGATTCACAAGAATAACCCAGAGATAGCAAGTAGGGAATCCACAGTGATAAAATAATTCTTGCCTGTTGTCTTTCTGAGTTTTTTGCAATAGAAGAAGAATTCCATTATTTTTCTGTAGTCAAAAATCAAATGAAAATGAAAGGCTGACATTTTCTGAGGGCTATCTTGAGTCTCAAAAGGTTGAGAAACGCTTTACTAGTCTTTTAAACTTTCTGGTCAGATCTTTTAAGAAATATGGGAGAAAGTAAGCTCTGTTACTAGCCTTTTCCAAACCCTTTCCTGATGTTGCCAGGAAGCGTGTGTGAATTTTGAAATAGAGAAGGGAGAAAAACATTATGGAGAATGGAAGAGAAGTGTGTCTTGTATCTTCACTTTAAAGTGGTTTTGCATTCTATATAGAGATTATATCTCCCTGACATGGTGATCTCCTTTCTATCGAAAGGTAGAATAAAGGAATTTACTTGGTGGTTTTGTCAACTGTAAGTTGCTTGAAAACCTTCAGCAGAGGATAGTATACCATCATCTGATTTACAGAAGTCCAAGGCCCAATCTAAGACTTTTCATTCCATCCAGAAAGGGCACATACCAATTGCTGAAACTTCCTTAGTCTGATGAAGGGTTTTTGAACCCGAAAGCTTGCTTAATAACTAGTCTCTGACTATTTGGGTTAGTCTAATAAAAGATATCAAATTCAGCCAAGGATCCTTGTCAGTAGTCTAAGAGAATGAATTCAAAGTGTTGTAGAATAATTTGTATGGATATAATGGTAACTGAAGGAGAATTAATGTTCAATTCTTTCTGGAAAATCTTAAATTAAGATATAATACACCTGAAGTAGATCAATAGAGATGTACTGCCTGGTCTTTATTTGGAATATATGAAACAGTATTACTTTTTGGTTTGAATTATTTCTTTATATGTTGATGTTCTTCCTTTTTTGTTTTTGTTTTTATTTTTTAGAACTGGTTAGACTCATCAAAGGAAATCAAGAGGCAAATTCGAAGTAAGTACTTTTGTACTTGGATGTTAAATTATTTAAACTCAGTGTTCTAATTACAGAAATATGTTTTGCTAAAGTCACCTTGAATCTTTTTAAATTGAAAAACTTGAATATTGTTGGTAACTTGTCATGTTAAAGATTGTTTAAAACAAGATTTCTTTGCAGCCCACTTAATATATAGACAATCCTCTACACACAGTTAAGAAAATAAAATAATGCATGACTTTACAATATTAATGCCCAGAGAGTGCAATTCATTTTTGGTATTTTTTATGGACAGGAAGAATTGGGTATACTTCCCGTGCATTAAAACACCGTTTATTATAGCCTATCATTTACAGCATTGATACAGTTGATGCCAGTGTCACTTTTTTTAAATGTGTAAACCCAGTGGTGGAGAACTGCACTAGCATAGTTAAATTTCTTGCCTTCTAGGTCAGGGATAGGTGACCACTGGCACGCATACTAATTAGTGGCACCCAGAGACATTTTCCTGGGTATGCCAGGAGGTGCGCCAAGGAAAGTGTTTATTTATTTATTTATTTTTTAAGTTGCCCCTCTGGTATAGTGACAACTCCCAGCGCCACAGCAGCAGGCACTGGGGGCAGGGGCAGGAAAACACAGGGCAGGATATAGGCAGGGACCCATTTCTGTGATGGTACGTGGGAGATCCTGCAAAGTCAAAGAAGCCACCATGCACTTCACTCCCACTGATTTTGCAGGTTCCTCTGTGTCCCCTCTCCACTACTTCCCATTCCCCTAATCAGCAGGAAGACCAAAACTGTGCTTTTCAATATGGTGCACTTTTTGCCTCCCAGCTGGACAGCAACAGACAGCAGGGCTGCCAGGGCCCCTTGGCCAATTAGCAGTGAATGTCAAAAACAGTGCCATATTTAAAACTGTGGGTTTTGCCTCCCCACAGGTTAGGGGTGAGTGGCAGGCAGCGGGGCTTCTCCACCAATCAGTGGTGGGAGGTTGCACAGGGAAACCTGCAAAGATTAAAGGAGCCTCTGCACAGCCCACTCCCTCCATTAATTTGGTAGGTACTTAATCAGGGGCAACCAGAAGGGGAGGGTGTTGGGGGGCTATAGCCACCCCAAAATTTGCTCCCTGTAGCTACCCCTCCAAGTGCTACTTCTTGCCACCTGGGTTGCTGGTGTTTGCCCCACATAGTTGAGCCTGCCTGGCTCCTACCCGCAGTGCAACCCCACCAGGAAGAGGCTGTTGTCACCCCTGTCCCTAATCATGGGCTAGTCATGGGGGACATGGGGGGAGAGGGGAACATCCCCCCCAGATTTTTGCCAAGGCTGCCGGCAGGAACCCAAGCAGCTTGCATTGTGCTTCTGGCCAGGTCTGGAGCTTGGACCACGACAAGCGGCCTGAACCCATACCTACCCCGGTGCCGCCTCTGTCCCCATCCACCTGCCCGCATTGTTGGTGGGGCGGGGAAGGAACACCAGCAGCAGCCACTGCTGCCTCATGGCCTCACTGCTCATGCACCTACATTGCTAAGGCAGGCAGGGGGTGGCCGGGCTCTGGAGGCCTCTTGTCGTAGTTTCTTCTTACTCTTTCCCTTCCCCCACCTTTTCTCTTTTCCTTTTTTCCCTGTCATCTTGGTTTCCCTGCCCCCTCTCTCTTCCCCCTCTTTTTCCTCTTTCCCTCCCCTATTTTTCTTTCTTCTCTCCCCTCTTTTCCTCCTCCTTCCCCCCCATCCCTCCCCTATCCTCTCTCATCACAACATGCTTACCAAAAAAAAAAAGAATTCACAACAAAGGTAGTATATGAAGTTTTATTTATTGTCACCCAGGTAGAATTTTTAGAAAACCTAGTACTTTTTTTTTTTTACAACCAATAATACAACCCCCCCCAACATTTATGATTATTTACTAAATTAATATGCAGTGCATCCTACCATGCCCCCCCACTAGTTTTGTTTTTCTGGCATGCCAGAACTCTTGCACCTTACAAAGTAGACATTGCAGTTTTTTTGGCACTCCAGCCAGAAACATTGCCTCTACCCCTGTTTTAGGTAGTTTTGGATTTAATCAGATTTGTGTTACTGAGTTTGTTAGATGTGAAGTGGTTGAGTTAGCAACCTGAGTCAAAGTGGCTCCCAGACTGTAGTCCAGTGACTTCTTTTTTTTTTATAACCAATGTGCTGCACAATCATTTTAAGATTTTAAGGCTGTTGCAGAGTGCCATGCAATATTAGCACTGTTAGGTTTGTGTACATGATTGACAGGATAAACCCAGAGATTTTCAAATGGAAATCCATAGTGTCAAAAACATTCTGACCTGTTGTGAGCTTTCTGAGTTTCTTGTAACAGAGGAATTGCTTTATTATTTTTTATTGTCAATGAGTGAAAGCTAAGAGATGTCATTTTCAGAGGGGTGCCAGGAGTCTAAAGAGGCATGCCCGGGGTTTAAAACTACAGCTCTAATTTACACACCTTACTAAGCTGAATAGTCAGGTTGAAAGACCCGTGTTCTTGAAAAGTTTTTTGTGATAAGAATCGGGCAACCCTAATAAAGCTAAGAGAACTATTAACCCAAAACAGGACTCTAAGGTAACCTACACACGTGCCTGACGCCTTCTCAGATGCCTGCTAATAAGTATGTATCAGAGCAGACTTGATGTAATTAGCATGCTCCAGCAGCCTCAGCATCTTGTGTATTCAGCATCCCCATGCTTCAAAATGGCAACAGGGGCACTTCAACTAAAACTCATCAAACAAGCTTTGGTTAAAGTGCCCCCACTGGCATTTTGAAGGGTGGGACACTGAATACATAAGACATTGCAGGCACCTTGATTAGGGCAACTCCCATGAGCTGCTCTAATTAAAGAACCCCCTCCCCCCTCCCCTGAGAACATCTAAAGATGCTGTAAGATGAGGGAAGCACAATATTTAACATACTTAAAATATTTGTAAGCACTAAAAAGAAGATAGTTTTAATTTATTTAACATTGCACAAGATTGTGTGACTGCTAGCAGTGAGATGACATTGAAAGAGAAGCTAAATATGATTTTGAAAGGTCTCTTTTAGTACACACAGGAGATCATTTAGACCTTTATTTCTAAATCTCATGTAAAGGGAAGCAGGGGAGACATATTTCTATTTTGGTTTTAGGCATCCTAGATACATCAGAGGATCAGTCATAGCAGAGCAGAGAATTCTGAATAAATTCAGTTAGTTACTTCAAACAATCAAAAGAAAAGACATTAGGGCCCCTGATGTTCAATTTATGGGAGATGGATGCATACATACATACATACCAAAAATAAGGACCAGGTTGCAAGGTTCCTGGTGAGGAAAGTCAAGGTGCTACATAGCAAGTCACTCTATATGCTATATATAGATATCATTTAATTAATTAATTTCAATTAATTATAACCTTTACATTGTTTCAGGATCAAAACCAAAGATTTTTAATGCTGTGTATGTTATAGATTTCTTTCCAGTTCATTGTTCAATCTGCTGATAGAACACGCTTTCAAAAGTACAAAAGTACTCTATAATTATTGTACATGATACCTCTTAAAATGCTGATGATGAAGTCAGTGAGCTAAAGAACATCTCAAATGCTCCACATCTGTTAAATATTAGTTGCTGTGTTAAAGGGCTAGGAGGCATTTTATATAACTCTTTAAATTCAGTGCCTCTTTCAGGTACCTTGTATATCTAAAATGGAAACTGTGTTACTTCCTTCTCATTTGCATTTATCAGCTTTTTTTAAGTTTTCATGTCTCTTAGGGAGTCTCTTAGGGGTTTTGGCATTTGGCGGGTTTTGGGGTTTTTGGGAGGTTTTTTTGGGCAGCTCCCATCAAAGGTACAGGGAAGGGTGCTATGCAGCTAGGATGGAATGGTAGGCTGAGAAGGGTAGGCAGTGGGTGAGGTTCTGTGCTAGGACAGGGGAATGGTACGAATCAGGCTGGAGAATTGTGGGGGAGGGATGGGACACAGCATGGTGCTGGGTACAATTAGGAGGGGATCAGGGGGTGGGGTGAGACCCTATGGTGGGGGCAGGCAGGGTATAAAACCAATGCTGCAGTAGCACAGGGCTGTCAAACTAAGATTAAAAAAAAGTAAAAATGCATGTCAGTAACACATACATAAATAAATAATCTGTCTGTAAAAATGTGCACATTGTCTGCAAAAATAATATTTTGAATTTGCAACCCTGAACCTAAGACTATTCAAAGTCATAAATATCAACTTACGTCTGGCAAAAGTCAAGTAATATAGGCAATATGACAAAATCAAGAGTCCTTGAAATGTAACAAGAAAATAGTACTGATTTGATAATTAGAATCAGTGCAGGGTTTCTGGTTTACCCTCTTGTTGAGGAGCTATCTTCATGGCTGTCATCCAGGTCTGCCTGGATTTAGACCCATAATTGGTACCAGGTACTTTCCTTTTGAAATTAAACAGGTTACTTTGATCAAATAAGGTCACTAAACATTACCTTTGTACCTTGCGTAGCTTTGCAAGAATTTCAGGAAGAGCTTTGTCCCATTTCTGTTCTCAGAGATCTATGAAAGAAAGACTATGACATAAATTAAATCATCCATGTTTCAGATTGGTGTAAAACAACCCATTTCCTATCCTGACCTTGGAGAATTGAGCACAAGTAAGGGCCTGCCTGAAACATGTATAGAAATTCTTAAAAGAAGCTGTTTTCAGAGTATTACTGCTTATCCTCCTCAGACATACCTTATGTTCTTCAGATACATTTCAGCCTTTTTTTTTATCACCTTTGATTTATGATTATGCATGTACTATGTCTGGCTCTCTGTCTAGGATTGTCATATCAATGATAGAGGCTTTATTAAAGAAGAAAAGAGTCTTCTTTATCCCTAGCAGTTTTTTTTTCTGTAGAATAAGTAGATCTGAGACCAAATGAATAGATCAGTTCCTTGGATCATCTTTGCTCTAGGACAAAGCAGGCCCATGATGCCAGGGAAGTCAGCCAGTTGTCCTGGGGTTGAGATTTGAATATGATCAGCTGTAACTTCTTATCTCAAAAAATATTATCCTTTCAAATAAGGAACAGTATTCCTTCCAATACTGTCTTGAATTTAAGAGGCATCTAAATTTTCTGACTCCTAATTTGAGGGAAAAGATAAATACTAAAAGATGCATTCAGAAGAAATGCAACCTCTGAGGTACATTCAATAGCTTCTCTCTCTCCGAGATGCAGGCCATATTGAAGGATGAATTAATCTCTTCTTACTGTTTGTAATTTGAATTTGTTTCTTCTGTATGCCTGTAACGAAGGTGGTTTCCAAATACTTGAAGTAAAGGGAGTCATTTCCTTTGTACTCACTGAAGCACTGACTTTCTTTCTCTATCATGGTATCATGACTGCATTATAGTTCATCTTCATTTGAAAAATCAGCTGTCATGTGAGAATTTACTTTGACTGAAAAAAAACATTTGAATATCATCCACTTTTTAAGTTAACCTGGGATAGAATGGAATTGGGCACTTTGGTTCTCAAGTGTAGGGTGTGTAGATGTACAAAATACCTGCTGTTGTCAATAGTAGAGGGTTAATACATTTGTACATACAGTACAATACATATACACGTGCTCCATGATGAAAGGGATGGGTGTTTTAATCAGAGCACCTCTGAGAGGTCCTTTGATTAAAGTGCCCACAGCATCTTGTGTATTCAGTGCCCCCCACTTCAAAATGATGGTGGGGATGTTTGAACTAAAGCTTATTCAACAAGCTTCAGTTCAATTGTCCCACTGCCATTTTGAAGTGCGGGGATGCTGAATAGATGTGATGTGGAGGCTGCTAGAGCATGTTAATTAACATGCTCCAACAGACTTGATTAATCGAGTCTGCTCTGATGTGTCCTAATTAGCACATTAGAGCAGACTTCTGGTACGTGTATAGGTATTCTTTGTTCTTCGTTCATTATTGACTTGCATGGTGAAAGCTCACAGAACCATGGAATAATCTTGCCCCAAAGTCCTGTTGGCCAGTTGGAGACAGGAGTTCAGCAAAGTAGCTGTGCAAATCTGAGTAAGCCTGTGTAGAGTCCTCACTGAAGAGGTTCATGTTAAAATCAGGAAATGGATTAAGGTTATGGAGGCATTTATTTTATGGTAAGAAAAAGAACCTGGGATAGAAACGGCTGAAGATAACTGAAAATAAATG
The DNA here is from genome assembly GCA_030014935.1 of Caiman crocodilus. Lineage (NCBI taxonomy): Eukaryota > Metazoa > Chordata > Crocodylia > Alligatoridae > Caiman > Caiman crocodilus. The sequence continues at coordinate 101,730,139 of JAGPOW010003642.1, read as the reverse complement.
CATGTATTCATTGCTGAGTTCAAATATGGAAAAAAAAAATCCACTTGGGGTATAATGAGGCCAAGGGATAAGGTGCCAAGAGTTAAAACTATGAATCTAGAAGTGGAGGTTCAAATCATGGTCCAGATTCCTACCAGGCCCCACTTCAGGTGACTGAGCTGGAAGCTGAAATCTTGTGCTTCAGTCTGGGAAATCAAGAGGGAGCTAAATGTGATATTAGGTATGTGTTTCTCTTGTATGCCATTGACTATAAAAATTAGTATGCCATAACCAGGTTGACCTGGTGCACCTCCTGGAATGGGATGGTCATATTTTAGTGTAACAATAAACAGTACTCATAGTGAAAATTGCTTAATATCCTTATGGTGCAAAAATAACAGCAGGTGTGGAAAGGTAATACTTTGACTTTATGCTGTACGAGTTACAGGTTTAAGATTTTAAACTCTGGGTTTTAGTTCTCTTGGTTTTGATTCAGTGCTAGTAAGAATGGCTATAAAGGTCCCATGCATCAAGAGATACATAAGGCAGTCTTATATAACTTTATCGGCAAATTACAGACACAATACTTTTATTGGTATAAGTGATCAGAAACCGGTCTATACCCATATTAGAACAGAAATTCAGCGCACACAGACAGTTTTAAAAATGGCAGAACCTGATCTAACATTTGCGCCCCCCTTCCCCACCAAAGAGCAAATATGAATTTTGTTCGCTACCATTCTAAACTACCAACAACTGTGTAACTTACATTGCTTTGGCCTTTTTGAATGTCTGTACTTAGCCTTAGTGTAATAGGAAATAGAATTGAAATGCACTGTTCAGTGTGGGAAAATAAGATTTTAAAATGCATGTTGTATGTTGGCATGGTAAGAGTATAAAATGAGTTCCAGTAGAGTGACAAGAAGCTTGAAAGTGGTGGATATTGGTGGAGATATAGTGCTTCTACCAAATGTGGTGAAATGAATGAGAAGAGGGATGGGAAATGGTTCATGTGGAGGTAGGCTGGTTGGACTGGGTGTATGTAGGTTTTTAAAAACAAGGACTGAAATAGTTCTTCCCAGTCCTTAGATGACTGCTGGGGGGGAGGCTATTGTAAAGCAGTTTCCTTTTTGCAACTGCTTGTGTGTCATTAGTTTTGTTCATTCATGTCTTTCACTGCCCCAAAACTGTTAGCTATGGAAACAGCGTATATGTCAATGGTAGAAGATACAAAAACGCCATTATTGAGACAAAACACTGATTATTACCCAGTGTGGATGGGATGAATCATGTTAATTGTGCACTGTTGGTTGATGCATTCTTTTCCTCTAAGAATGTGTCTAATGTTGCTTCTGAAGCATTTTTGAGGTAGCAAGTTGGCTAGACAAATTCTTGACATTTCTATAGCCCATGTTAAGAATCAAAAACAGAGAGCTCTAGGAGGGACAAAATGCTAAATATTTTAAAGGTCAGAATATTTTTTTACCTTGACCAGCAGTTTATAATGTCTTTGTCAAAGTATACACTGTTAACTACAAAAAACTTGACTATATGTAATTTTTTTTACCTTGCTATATACACGAGCAGCAGAAATTTAGAAGTAAAGTAACAGACCATAAACAAACACGTTAATACATTCACTGGTTTGTGTTCAGAACAGTAGTAGGCAGATTCTAGATACTAAGTAAAATATAAGATGGCAAGAAGACTGTGTGATGCAAAGTGGTTAATCTGTAATTTTAAACACACCTATTGAATTCTAGTTATGGCTTAGAATCTTAATAAATTGTGGTAATTAATGTGTAATAAATATATGTGCTGGGAATTTCCTAATATTCCAGAGACTTGTACTCCCTGGGAATTTTTGCAGTCTACCATTACACAGAAGATAGGTTTCTGTTGAACAGAAATGAAATTGAGGCCTTCTGGTTTCTAAGGACTGCCCCTAACATATATTATATACTATATAAAATAGAATATATTCTGTGTGTGTGTTGTTTGACAACATGAAACACAGCTAGATCAGTTATCAGCTCACCAGGGTCTGGATTAACTGCAGGTGTAAGTAAGGAAAAACACTAAGCAAAATTTCAGAAAACCATGTAGAAATCTTTTAAAATAAACCTGCATAAAAGAACTAGTCGAGCACGGTTTTCTGAAATGTACTGATCAGTTTTTCTTTGTCTGTCCTTGCAGATTAACTGTGTATTAGCCATTTTTCATGTAAGCGGGATTTAAAAGTAACCAGCACACTGTTGTAATGCTGAGCCTTACAGAGAAATAAAACCTAAGAGATGCACATTAGGATCACAGAAAAATAGGGCTGGAAAGGGTTTCATGAGGTCATCTAGCTCAGCCTCCTGTTCAAGGTAGGATCACCCCTGACTGAACCATCCCAGCCAAGTTCTGGGAGACCATATCAAAAATCATTGTGAAAAATCCTCTTCCTCTAGGAACATGGGATTGGAAAGGACATTCTGGGCCTTTGATTCTAGTCCCCTGCATTTGCAAGCAATTGTCAACCAAAGAATCCCTGAAATCATCACTTCAAACCCTCACTCAGAAGTACAACAGTGGGGAACTGCTGTTTCATTTCTTTTGGTAGTTAAAGCTGCTTGCTAATAACTAATTATAGATCCTTTATATGTCAAAAATGGAAATACTAATTAGCTCAACAGGTGTCTTTTGCTTTCATTACAATGACTTCCCTTTGTGGTCTTTCACTTCTTTTGTTTGTATTTGTATTTATACTTACCTTTTTATGTATCTCAGTAGAAACTTGATTTTTTTTTTTCTGCATTTTTCATGCAGTACCATTTATAAGGCTATACTCATCATTGCTTTCTCACAGAAGGCTGGGATATTTGAGCTGCAAGCTTGTGTGCATTTCTCCATAACTGAAGCAAAATTTTCAGATTCACTGTTATATAAGTTCATGCAGATTTGACTTTTCCTTTAGAATATAATTAAACATTAGCTGTTTTCACTAAAGTGATGCTAATTTTCAGGGGGAGAATTGATTAACCTACTTCAGTTGCTTATAGCTTTCATTTAGTAATGATGTATTAAATGGTGGCCATATTATATTTTCATTTGATCCATTAATGGCCATTAGGTAGTCATTCTTTCTTTATCTGTACTTGATTCTTGCCTTGGAGTAGTGCAAGCAGTGTTGCATGTCTTGCCAAATCCATTGCTATTCATATGCTACATCAGTGATTCTCAACTGGTGCTACGAATCAATGAGATTTTTATCCTCATTCCCACATTGTTCAACAGTATCTGAACCATTTGGGGGATGCAAGATCTTTTGAAGGGTGACACAAGGTGTGACAATCAAAGAGGTCTGAGAAGATGAGCTCTGGCTGCTTCTCTACCCTGTTGTCTTATATATATCAAACATTGTTTTTCAATAATCCATGCTTTGGCAAATAAAAATAAGTCTATATATTTTTTTTTTCATTTTAAAAATGAAGAACAGAAATCTTTCTTAAACCATGCTAGAGAACACGGCTTATAATTTTTTTCAATTTCTTTTACAATTTCATATTTATTGCTTTACAGGTGACATGATATAAATAAAAAGAGTTCAAATACTTTTTTTTTTTAAAGTATAGTAAAAGATGAACTGTCAGCTTTTTCTTGGATTTTACTTCATGTGAATGATGGTGAATTTAAGTGTGAGATTTTCTGTTCATTCCCACATTGTTCAACAGTATCTGAACCATTTGATATTTTTGGGTTTTTTTTAAGAATAGGCAACATTGATGTACTGGCTACATTTTAAACCCTTTATTCACAAAACCCTATGAACTAAGTAGTAACACTCAGAACAACACAATCAGACATGCTGCATTTAGTCACATTACCAAACCCGCAAATAAGACACAGATCTTGGTTTTTAAAGGATAGAATGAAAAAAAATCAGTTTCCTTGCTTAAAACATGCAATCCAGTTTTGAATGACTTGTTTTCAGGGAAGGAGGTGCAGATGGTATGCAAATAAGTAGTGATTACGTTTTGTATCTGCTTGCTACTTCTATTACTACTTTAAAAAAGAGGTACCGTGTAAAGCATGCAACTCTGAATAGTTGAATTGTTCATTTATAGATCTGAGCAAAAGTAGTTGAATTAAAGTATATGTGGTCAAAGCAACTATTTCTATTCTGAAGTTATGCAGTAAAACAACTCTCCAAATTTACTCTTGAAGTGGTGGAACAACTTCTGCTTTTTGCCTTTGCAAAGAAGGATCTTCTATAGTGTCTTCAGGACATTTCTGCACATACACATTTGCCGCACAGTAACCAAAATCACTGCGCAGTAGCGATGGGCTTCTACATGTGCAAACCCATACTGTGCAGTAAATATAGCAATTTACACTGACTTGAGTATAAATTTGATACCTGCATCATGTAGGTATTAAATTTTGTGCCCGATTTAGTTACTGTGCATTAATGCATATGTAGACACCTTAAAGCACAGTAGCACAATGTGTGGACTGACTTGGGACTAACTTTAGTCCCAAGTCAGTCCACGCACAGTGTTAATGTGCTCCAACGCCTGCACATGTAGACACAAGCCTATTCTTGCTTACTGTGCTGTAAATTTAAACCAGCATAAATACACCTGTAGACACACCCTCAGTGTAGGAACTGACAAGCCCTGTGCTGTCATTCATACTGTTATTTTGCTGTTTAAATTTATTTCTTAAGACATTTCTATATATTCACTAAAGAATAATGTTTCCTAAGGCTGCCATATGACACAAAACATATAATTCTATGGATATCTAAGGAAAACTAACGTCTGATACGTTACATTTTTAACTCCTTAAATACAGGCTGCTATAAAATACTGGGGTTTTCTGCTTTGTGTGTTTTGTTTGGGGTTTCATTTTTTGCTGCTGTTCATGTTGGGCAAAAGAACAATCTGCTGTTCCCTCTAGGAAATCTTTATCTTAAATGAGTTATTGAATAAGACAGTTGTCACTCAGTATGGAAAAAGAATAACTGCTTATAGATCTGAACGTTCTTAAGACTAGGTTTTCTAGTCTTCAAAGCTTAGCATAAAATTATTTTCCATTCACAGTGACCTGCTCCAGTATTTTGTTAAAGTATTTCCTAATATGGGAGAACTTGTAATGTATGTCTGATTCTGTCTTTTCAAGAAACATAATATTTTCTTGGTTTAAGTGTGTCCACCTCTCCAGTAAGTGAAGTACTTTACAGCTACCTTTCCATTCTGTTAACTCCTTCTCACCTTTTAACTTCAAAATGTCGAGTTTGCTGATTTGGCATTCATTGGTGTTACCAGCATTTTGGCCATTATGACTTACATGTATGTTTTAATTTTTTCCGTAAAAGATTCTCATGGAATTAAGTCATTTTCCATTTTCAGATTTGCCTTGGCTATTCACATTTCATGTAAAGTTTTATCCTCCTGACCCTTCTCAGTTGACAGAAGACATTACCAGGTAAGCACAATTTAAAATAAAACTTTAAAATTGCTATAGTCTTTATTACATGCTCTTCAAGTCAGGAATTTTGAAAGTTCTAAACAGAGTGTGGTTTGTTTTTTTTTGTTTTATTTTCATAGTATCTAGGGTCAGAAGGGGCCTAAAGCAGTCCATCTAGTCTGACCCCCTGCCAACGGCAGGAACTACTGTCAGGGTCACAGGACCCCAGCCAAGTACCTATCTAATCTACTCTTGAAGATGCCCAAGGTAGGAGCAAGAAGAACTTCCCTAGGAAGCTGATTCCACATCCT
>JAGPOW010003642.1:101675010-101724295 GCA_030014935.1 Caiman crocodilus | reverse complement strand
AGGTCCAGCTCCTCCCTCTGGTTGGGTGGTCTGTAGCAGACACCCACCATTAAGTCCCTTTCCCCTCGTCCTCCTTGCAGCCTGACCCAAATCAATTCCACCTGCTCCTCAGTTGCCCCCAAGTTGATGCTCGATGCAGAGAAACGCTCTTTGACATAGAGCGCAACCCCTCCGCCTCTTTTCCCTACCCTGTCCTTCCTGAAAAGGGCATATCCATCGATCCCTACGGCCCAGTCATGGGTCGGGTCCCGCCAGGTTTCCATGAGCCCAATCAAATCTGGGTCCTCCACAGCCACCAGGAGAGACAGCTCCTCCTGCTTACCTCCCATGCTGCGAGCATTTGTATAGAGGCATTTAATACCCACTGCTGCCTCTCCCTCTCCACTCGTTTCCCTCAAGCTACAACCACATATGCTCGCTCGACTTACCTGGCTCAGCGGCAGAGCGTCGTCTCCTCTCCCGGCAGGCCTGTCCCCCGGCGAAGCTGGTTTAAAGCCCGCCGCACAAGATCAGCCAACCTAGAAAAAAGGAAACGCTTACCTTTAGGCGTTAGGTGAAGTCCATCCTCTGCCAGCATGCTCTGCATAGAGAAATGCGGGCTATGATCGAAGAATCCAAAGCCCACATCATAACACCAACCCGGAAGGCGCTGGTTTACTTTGACTTTAATTATATTTATGAATAATATAGAATATGAACAGAGTCTCAAGGGTTAAGAGGTAGTAGAGATACTTATCCTGGGCCTAAGTCTCAAGCTGGCTCTTGGATGATTTTGCACTGCTGTACTAGAGATCGAGGGTTCTTGATATTTCTCTGAACTTCTGCCTGCCCTAAAATTCAGTAGATCCGAGTAAAGCCTTTTGGAGAGTTCACAAATGAGAAACAGGCCAACTGAAAAGGTGCCAAAAAGATGGGAGAGAAAGTAGAAATTGGAGCATAAGGAGAGAGAAATAAAAATGGATACAGTGGAGGAGAGAAAAAAATACCACAAGAGGTAATGACCCTATGAAAGGTGAGAGCTGGGAGCTAATGGATTATGAGGTTACCATTGTGTTGGATTATAGGGAATGAGTCTTATGGAGAGCTCAAAGACACTGAAGTGTTTTCTTTACAAATTCTTTATAAGCAAACACAAGGGCCTTTTAAATGTATTGTTGAATACAAATACAAAAAGTAAGGAATTATACCAGAATTGTTATCCTTTGTTATTTTATGGTTACATCCATTCTGTATCTTAATATCATTGTTCCACTGATGGAGGCAGTTACTGGGTTCACTGTTCATATTGTCCTACCACTCAGGATCAAGTAACAGGAGTCCAAAACTTCAATCTCCTGGTGCTCAGCTTTCCGCAGAACTTTGTAGTAACAAAGTTAGTACAGCCATGACTCTGTAGGTGTTCAATTTCCGCTGTGATGCTTGTAAAAAGGCAACTGACACCAAACATGGTGTTATCTGAAGCTGCATGAACATCCACAACTCTCAAATATTCCCCAGAATGGCCCATGATGCTTCCTAAGTATTTAGGCAGTTTCCACCTGCCTCTTTTATCATGGTTGCATTTTGTTTTGCCTGGATGATAAGTGAACCAATGTGTGCTGCTACTTGTCCAGCTGCATTGACAATGACCTTCAAATCAAATTCAGCCACCAAGGGAATGTCATCAGCATTTTCAAGATCTCAGAACAAAATGACATTCAGTTCAGTGCTATAAACTGCAGCTCTCTTGTGGCATATGCAATATTCAGCAACTGTCTTGACAGGATTCTGCCTTGCTTGAACAGTTCTTATGGAAATTGTGCTATGAGTACACCATTGCATTTTTACTAAGGCCACGGAATCACTTCATCAGATCCCAAGAATCACTGAGACAAAGGTCTTATGGAAATCTAAAGAAAATATTAAAAAACTTATTAAATTTAGGCACCTTCTCAAAAAGCTGTCTCTTCATAAAGATTTGACTGATAGTACAACAAGCAGATGTAAAGTAGCACTGGATGTCTTTATTTTTATTATAGAGTTTATCATTGAATCAAGCATTAACATGGAAAAAAGTCTTTTCCTTGGACTTTCTCTGTTACATCTGAGCCTTAGAATAATACCCTTCTTGTAGTCACTGGGTTTGGTGGTAGTGTGCTAAATGGTCTAGAGCCATAACCATAACTTTGCAGCTATAACTCACAATCATACTAACTTGTCCTTAGCAATTTGGATTATAACATTAAATCCTTTGTGCTTTCCCACACCTCATTTTATAGACTGGAATCTAGATAGCCTGCAGTTTCCAAGGGACACATTGCTATCCTAGAACTTCTTAGAAATTTTTTCACTTATGTAACCCCCTATTTACACTGCTTCACTTCTTATAAGAGAAGTGTTCACTTAAAATTTTTCTTCAAATATATGCAAATAACATTTGATAAACAGTCTATTATTGACTATATGACTACATGTAGAGCTTGAGAACAGTTTCCATATTTAATTAATATAAAGTATGTTATGCCCACACAGAATGTAATATTCTAAAAAAACATTTTTTTTAAGTTTGTGCTTAGTTAATATAAGTAATATTTATACTGATTACATCTTAATGTTCTATATTCCCTATAATTTGAGTTTTATTATACACTTAAAAAAGGTGGAGAAAAGAAAAATTTAAATTGGGGCTTACGTATCGCACGTCAATTTGTGTGGCATGTAGATTTACAAAACACAGGACGTTATAAAATGAGATCAATTTAATTCTCATGTTGATATGACCACTTTGAAGATATATGTCTGTGCACTGTCTTACCCAAATCCAAGACAATTTCAAATTTAAGATGGCCTCCCCCACTGCAATAATTAGATTATATTGTGACTCATGCCTAACGGCAGGCTCCGGGTGGCTGCGGGCCTTGAGTCGAATTGGGCACACCGAGTGAGGCCTTTGCGCTGGGTAGCCAGGCCAACCCAGATGTGCCGTGGATCCTAGGAGGGTCGCGTGAGAAAGTAGACTCCCGAGGTGTAGTAAAGAAAATTAAAGGAACTTTAATCACACAAACTTGTTTACAAACTAGAAGTTCATGGGTGCGACAGCATCCAAAGCGGTGGAGTCACGACCGGTACGGAGAAGACAGTGGGCGGTTCGGTTTGACCTCTCTCGTTATGGCTCTAGACACGGCAGCTTTCGAATAAATTCCTCGAATTGCTTTAGAGTCCCTTCAGTATTGAGACACACGACCAGTCCCACTACCGAGGTATCTGCACAGGCAAGGTGAAACACCCGACCCTGTACGGAGGCGTAGGTGTAGTAGTCTCTGGCTGCAAAAAGATCTAGCAACCCAAGATCGCACCTCTCACCTCCTGAGAAGCAGTCCTTATATATCTTCCCCTTGTCAATCAAAAGATGGTTCTAGATGGTCCTAGAACTCACCATCAGGTCTGTCAATCAAAGCATCTGTATAGGTCAAATTGTTAACCCTGTTTTTGCTGTAACTTCCTCACACTCCACCACTGTGTTCTCGGTGTCACGGTCTTGTCACTTAACATATTACATTAACAAAGAACAAATCTTATCAACAATTAAACAAATATATCATTAACATTAACAGAACAAATGGTTTATTAATGATGGACGATCTGGGAGGGGTCACCATCTCAAGTGAAAATTTTTTTGACATATACAAATTAAACATTTTTTATAACTTTCCATGTATAGAATCTATTTGGTGGGGTGGTTATCTTAAAGTCATCCTCCCATTGAAAGGAAAACAATGGGGGGGACAGGGAGGCATCAGACCCTTGCCTTTGTCTCCTCCATGCCTGTGCCTGACTCCCACCATACCTGTACCTGCCCCCCACACGCACACTCCCTGCATCCTGCCTCCCCACTTCTGGCCCCCACCCACCTATGCCTGCTCCCCATACTTCCTACTGACCCCCCTCCATTACTTTCTGCTGCAACGCTGTTCCTCTGGGGCAGTCATCAGCAATATGACCCTGGTCTAGCCAGGGAGAAGTGGCAACAGCTCCCAGCTGGGCTGGGACTGGAGGGATTATAGTAGGAGCAGAAGGTAAGGTGGAAGGGGACATCTTGAGGGGGAGGGAGGCAAGGGGTGGGGGGCAGGCAGAGGCATGGGGGGCAAGGGCTTGGGACGAAGGCTGTAGGTTCCTTCCCACACCCCATGGTCTTCCCACCCATGCTCTCCACAATTGTGCCCCCTTCTCTGTCAAATGAGCTACTCCAGCCCCAAGGCAAGCAGCAGCTCAACCCAGCTTTGGCTCCAGGCAACTGAGTTGCCTCCTGCCCTGGACCACTACTCAAATCCAAGACAAGGCTCTCCCTTCCACCCCCATACTGATTAGGGGGAAAATACTTTATCTTGAATTTGAGTAAATTTGGTGTGTATTGTTACGTTGCACAGCTTGACAAGCTAACTGGATTGTATAGAAATGACTGATAATAAACCTAGATAGATTATTGTGTTGTTAATATGAAACTTTAGTTTTAAAGGGAAAGCATTAAATTTTTTATACAGTTTGAAATTTGATTCCTGCAAGCCTGACAAAATGAAAATGACAAAGATGGTAAGTGAGCTGTTTTCACAGGCTACAAATGCACTATTGATCAGTTCTGTAGGAAGTGGAATTTTTGTCACCTTTTCAAAATGTTTATGAAAAATATGTCAGCCCCTTAAAACTGTTGAATTCAAGTCTGTGTTTTATAAGGAGAAGAACTATTAAAAACAAGTTTATCACTACGCATTTGTGTTTAGTACATTTTTTTTTTTTTTAACAGCTTTTGGAATCATATGTTCTGGTTTACCTTTGTACATGTATTTGCTGTAAGTAACTAATTTTTTCCCCTTTTTCTTGCAGATATTTCTTGTGCTTACAGCTTCGTCAGGATATTATTTCTGGCCGACTGCCATGTTCGTTTGTGACTCATGCCCTCCTTGGTTCATATACCCTGCAGGCCGAGCTAGGTGATTATGATCCAGAGGAGCATAACAGTGATTACATCAGTGAATTTCAGTTTGCCCCCAATCAAACAAAAGAGATGGAGGACAAAGTAGTTGAACTGCACAAGACACATAGGTATGTCTGACATAGTGTGGGGGGAGTGACATTTGCATGCTTTTAGTCCCATTTCTATCCTCTCTGGACAATACACATTTTATGAAAACATTGATGTTTTATTACCAATGAAAGGTTATTATAGCAGTGACATATACTGGTTTGTTCTTTTTTCATATGCTTTCATAGAAGTTGTCTCTCTAGTTCTTCTCCTTATTGTTCTTGTGTTTATTAAAGCCATTTGGAAAGCTTTCCATCAAAAGTCAGATGAGTAGTAGTAATAAATATTTCCAATGGGAGGGGTTTTCTCCTTTGATTTGAAGAATTTTATATTCAGAGACTGAAAATAGAATAAGCATTGATCTGGCCTTAATCAGAGGCTCTTAAATGTATATAGCAAGTGAACCTAGAATTCATGATGCGTGTTTTTTTTCTTGTTTTTTAACAAACTTTGGTGGCATTTGCTTAAAGGTGTTTTGAATAGAGTGAAGAAAGTATTCAAAATATTAATTTTTACCTTAAGTACTCCATAATTGTTCAGGACTCACTACACTAGCTACCTTCACAATTTATTTTTAAATGATTTACTTTGATTATCAGGAGCCATTTCATGATTTACATCCAAATGGGATTCAGGTCCCATTATGGGGAGAAAATGAATTCATACTTGCTTTCTGGAAAAACATAATGTACACTTTACTTTGTCTGAAGGGCTAAATACCAAAATGCCCTCTGAGTATGTATTAATGTGTCTAATTCCTTAAATAAATATGCTGATAGTAAAGAAAAATATTCTTGTTACCTTCTAGTGATTTAAAATTTTATCAGAAATTCTAAATTCAGGAGAAAATTCTGAACTGTATAAAGAATGAAACTCCCATTGCCTCTAGTAGGGTCATTTGTCCTTACTAACATATATTCTGTCTAATAACATATGGCAAAGTTTACTTGTAAGAAAAAGCAAATTACTGTATTGGACTTGGGGTGGAAATGGAAGGTAATGGCCTAATGGAAGGTAATTCTTAAAGGATATTAAAGGGAGCAATCCATATAAATGCACCCTTTAGACCTTCCCACCCACCAAATTGAAATGTTTCCCTAAATCCAAGTACCCTAATTAAATTCTGTAAACCTTAATACTTTTGCCAGTGAACTCAAGGCTTCTTTTATTGGTTCCAGGGGCTTGACTCCAGCACAAGCAGATTCTCAGTTCCTAGAAAATGCCAAGAGACTTTCTATGTATGGAGTGGATTTACATCATGCCAAGGTATTGAACTCTCTCTTCTGAAAGATGTACTTATCACTGTAGCAGACAGAGATGTAACTAACAGGTTTTGTGCCCTAGGGTGGAGTGTGCTGAGCACCAGATTGAGAAGAGAGGCAGGAGGAAGGAGGGTGTTCAGTTGTACGTGCCCCAGGGATACAAAGACCCCAGCTATTGCTGTTGGGTCCCTGCACCTGATCCTTATAGCAGGGCAGGGCAGGGCTGCTCCTGTTTGGCTCCTATGTCTAGACAGTGTGGAGCTGCTCCTGCCATCTAGGATATTGAAACTTAAGCCCTTCATCTGCTATTCTATGCTGTGTAGCAAGTCATGGTAATTATTGTTTTCATGTCTTGCCAATCTGAGGACCATGAGCATTTTTCTTCATATTGGCATTTATTTAGCATGTGGTCACAAAATCACAGGTTAAAAAAGAAATGTTCCTGATTGTTAAGATCAGACAAATTAATGAAAATGTCAAGTTTTTGATACCAGTGATAGAAGCTTGGAGTTGAAAATTTGAGTCTTAAATGGCTTTATAGTGTCTGCCTGTTTGAATGCTAGTAAGAGTTAAATACAGATGTTTTTACTTTAGAGAAGTGGGAGCCAACCTTTTTGGTAGGTATGCCACAAAGTAAGCCCTGTACCACCAGTGCCATTCCAGTCCCCTTTCCCAACCTAGTCTGTTCTGTTTTCTGCTCTCTGCCCTATTCTTCTGGTCTAATATGTTCTGTTTTCTACTCCTTGCCTTGTCTGCCACTGTGGCTCCTGTCCCTTCTCCAATCAGCTGTGCGCCACACACAGGCTGCCCATGCCACTTATGGCATTTGTAGTATACCATAGTCATCCCTGGTCTACACTGTTGTAGACAACATATGTAGTCATCTCTGGTCTGCGCTGTTGGAACTGATTTTTTTTTTATTCTGTTGCCACCTAACTTTGAAAAATATACAAATTAATGTTATCCAATTGACATAATGATCTCAAAGTCAGTAGCAATATTAACTTAATGAACTAAGGGCTAATTTTATCCAATATTTAAGAAGAGCATACATTTTGTTTATCTACAGCTACTTTTTTTCTTAAAAGAAACCATTTTAAAAATATTTAACTTCGAACACTTCGGAAGTAGTTGCCTTTTGCAGCCATATTTATTTAATAGCATCGGTGGCCTTTTCCCAGTTCTAAAACACATCTCTAATGTACACTTGTAATTGCTGAGGGTGTATACATGTGTCTAAAAGATCATTCCTATAACCTTTTAAAGTGCATTGTGCCACTCTTCTCTTTATTTATTTATTTATTTATTTATTTATTTAAATTATTATTTTTTTACCCTGTAGTGTTTCTTGGGGGTGCATGTGAAACGGTAGCAGATGAAAGTTCTGAAAATAAATATTACTTCATCAGATTGCCAGTTTTAGACTTCTGCCAGCCAAGCTGCTGTTAATGACAACAGTATGCCAGCACTTATATGACTGTTGCTTGTTTGGGAGGACATGACAATTTATTGTTATAATGTGGGAAGTCAGTTTTTCAAGGCTTATGTTATGTGAACGCCTTATCAGTAAATATTTGCGTCTGTAATTTGCTAAACTAAGCTTAGACTGTCACTTAACTAAAATAATTATGCTGTGAGAAGCAGTGTGTATGAGCACTTTGAAGTGGCTAAGGTAATAGTGGGTGAATCTACATGTGAAATTAATTCAACACAGTACACTCCAGCACGGTTCCTGCAAGAGTTTTTATTGCTCCTGAACACAGCATTTACATGTACACCCAGGACTGAAGCACATAGACCTGGTGTGGTATAGCCCCTGTTGGCGTGAGGCTCAGGGGGTCAGCCTGCCAGTCTGGGGTTGCCCCTGCCCAGCTCAGTGTGCTGTGGAGGGGCTGTCTGGAGCACGAGGGTGCTACAGTGCAGTGCTAGCCAGCAGGCAGCCCCATAGTGTCGTGTCCTCATGTCTGGCCAGTCCTGGTCACCATCTACGCGTGCATTGCAGTGGAGTAAATAACTCTGCCATAGAATAGTACTTGTATTGGGCAGTACTAGCCTACAGTGCAGTAAAATTAGTTTACTCCAGCCTAATAGCACTGCTCATGTAAACGGTGACGCTTTCCTGCAGAGCTAATTAGGCAAGTATGCAGTAAGCATCTCGTGTAAATGCACCCAGTGTCAACAAAGTATATGCTATATTCTATATCTTTACTGCAATAGTAGGTAATAAAACCAGGTATTACGAAATACGTATGGAAATATATCTAATATATTTCATAAAGTAGCTAAAGTATTAAAGACATTGCATTTTTTTCATTCCTTTCCCTTTAATATTTCCTTTAGTATTTATCATTATTTATTAATCTCTCCTGATGATCAGTTGGTGATCTAATTTTTTAATGTCTTTTCACCATAAAAATGCAGTGTGTAACGAGTATCTTTGTGTATATCTGATGGCAGATCATTGGAGGAGCCCTAGGCTTATTTCTATAAGATCAAAAACCATAGTATTTTCTTATTGTTGAGAACCTTTTTTGTATTCCATCTTGTAGCATAAAAGCAGTTTAATCTTCATTATTCCTTCCTGGTGGATTAAAATAATTAACTACCTGTAAAATCACTATGTAAATTTTCTGTCTAAAACTTTTTTCCCCCCTTTTTGTAGGATTCTGAAGGTGTGGATATCATGCTGGGGGTATGTGCTAATGGTCTACTCATTTACAAGGACAGACTAAGGATCAATCGCTTTGCTTGGCCCAAAATTTTGAAAATCTCCTATAAACGCAGCAACTTCTATATCAAAGTCAGGCCAGCTGAGGTAAGTAGTAGCAGTCGCCTTTGCCTGCAATTATGTTAATAAACAAGTTAACACAGGCTTACTTTATTGGATATTGTGAAGGGACTGTAGGAAGCAGAGCTTCTAAATAGAAAGTGGTGATTAGAATACAAAAAGTAAGGAAGTGATGAGGTCAAATTAATCCTTTGTACTCTAACCACTGCTTTCTTGGGGAGGAAGAGAGAAGCGGTGTGGTGGTGCTGTTGCAGCCCCCTTTGATTCTTATTCCACCCACAATTTAAAACCAACTGCTTGGCAGTGGCAGCAGCATTTCTATTCAGCCAGCAGTATAGGAATCATTTGACCTCATGGCTTATTATTAACTTCCTGATTCCTTCTAAACGCTTCTTTCCACAGGTGTTAACAAACCTTTCTCCTTTTGTAATGGTCTTAACATTCCGCTTATTAAGCTATTCCTTTTGCAATTGTGTTGTTTGCTAACTGTTCCTGGTAATGTTACTTCTGCTTCACAGCCCTGCAAAGTGTTTTTAACCCTCTCTAGAAATGTTAACTCAGGTGTGGAAATAATTTTCAGTGAAGCCTGGGTTAGCTGGTCAAGGTGATCATCAAGAAGGCTTGATTTTGGTTTGTGAATCTGAAAGAAATTCATGTTTAATTCTAAAAATTATAGGATTAAAGAAACAACATCTTTCGAGAATTGACTAGTTTGTTGTGTTTTGATAATATAGCAAAATACCTATAGGAAATTAATGCACATTCCAATAAAATTGTATATATTTTGCTTTGATCTTAAACTGAATAATAGAACTCTAGGCCACTAGCACCTAGTTTCCTGGAGAAAGAATATATGTTGTGTTACATTTGATGGTGTGCCATACCATCTGTTGTACCCCCCTTCTCAAAATCCTACATCTGCCCATGCTGCTAACAAAATTTTATACATCTCTGAATTAGTTAGTCCATAAGGTACAAATCTAGCCTGCCCTCCCTGATCAAACTAACATGGCTAATTACTTCTCTGTCTTTGATTGTGAAATAATGGGGAATATTTAAGAAAATAACTTCTGCTGTTGTTACCTCTTAAACAAAAGAAGCTTTTAGAGCACACACAACCTTATAAGTGGTTTACTTTTTTACTGCTTGGAGTTTACAAAACAATTTCCACATCCTTATTTGATTAAGGAAGATATTTAAATTTTAATCCTGTTTGCTTTGAAGAGATATTAAATGAGATGCCTCAAGGCTAAATGTCATTTTGAAGTCAGTTAAACATATGTGAATATAAGTAGTTTGTACATAAAATGGCATAATCTGTAGCAATGTTGAAATGTCTTTGGTCGTAGATAGTTTAAAAGCTAAATCAAATGATGCTTCCCCTATTTAGATTTGTTGTGATTTCATGTGAAACTGTAAAATCTAGTATTTATCTTAGACTATATTTTGCTTCTTTCACAGACCTGAGGAAGGTTAGTTTGTGGCTGAAAACTAATATTTCTTCCTGCTGCATAGTTTGTCTAGTAAAAAATACTACCAAACAAGCCTTGGGGTTTGGTTTTTTTTTTTTAATTCTTAGATAGGTGTTTTGTCCATCTACCTGCCTGTCTTTTAGTTGTATAAATGTATTCGTTTGGCTTAAGCAGTTTGAATGACATTAATGTTCCATTTAAGATTGAAACTAGTATAGTATTTAGAGTGCTATCAAGCAAAGGGGGAGAACAAGGAGACAATGTACGTGACAACTACAATTTTCAGTACAGTTGCCTTTTCATTAAAAATGATAATGATGATCATCGTCAGTTTTGGGCAGCTAAATAGGAAACATGCAAAGAACAGCAAGGCATTATTGACTCTCTGAAAGAGTCATCATTAGTACAGATTGGAAGTGATAATGTGTTTATTACACTACATGAGCAGTCTACCCAGTGTAATTAAATTAAAAGGATGGAAACTCCGATTTATTTTTTGTATCTCAAGAATAGAAAATTACTGCTTGTCACAGTAATGTAAATGTCTGAACTCAGCCTGCTAATGTAGCTAATAACCAGCTTTAAGGAAATGTGTTAATTTAGTTTGTGGATTCTTTCCAGTTGGAACAATTTGAGAGCACTATTGGGTTCAAACTGCCAAACCATCGGGCTGCTAAAAGGTTATGGAAGGTTTGTGTGGAGCACCATACTTTCTTCAGGTAAATGATCAGTCTTGCATTCTTTCTTTTAAGAAACTCCCCTCAGGACTGGGGGAAGAAAGGGAATGAAAAGTAGAGAACTGTTTCTTTGCTTGCTTTGCAATCCAAATCCAGTCTTTTTACTGAAATACTACCTGAATCACTAATCCTGCACTATTTATTTCTGGTCTTAACTTTCATTAACCATTACATTTCAGTTTCAATAAATTATTCCTACTTACCCATAAAAACTTGCAATGAAGACAGTAAAAATCTTTCAAATTTTTGTTAATGGTTGCCAACAGTGAGGGTTCCCACCTTTTTACAGTGTGATCTATCAGCGTGTCTATATTATCCCAGTGAAACAGTCCCTGGAAAAAGGAACTAGAACTCAGATCTCCTCTATCCCAGCTTTAACCATTAGACTACCGAGTTATGCTGTCTCTTGTGCTTTTTTTTTGTTGATCCATGAATTTGGCTTTCTTTGCTGCATAGTGGTACAACCTGAATAGGGGAAAGGGAATTCCATCCCTGCCCTTCCTCCCTCCCAGGGCCTATACCTTGGGGATTAAAGCAACTCTTCTGGGAGATGGTAGCTGTGCTTTGATGTGCTTTGGTCATACCTACAAGATTAGGCCCCGATGGAGACTGAGAGGACTATCTAGGGCATAAACATAAGTTGCCAAATGACATTGATCGGCTATGGTAACATGTCCTCTTTGTTGGGCACAAAGCATGTTGCCCATTGTCTTGTATTGGGCAGGGCTTAATCCTGTGGGGACAAAAGGCAGCATGTTGCCTGCCTGCTTACAGGATGTGTCTACACGAGACTCAGGCTGACTATGCAGTCATTTAGTACTTGTACTTGTATAAACAAGTACTAAATGACCAGAGTTACTGCACAGCAGTGTTGCCAAACAGCTTTTCTTGTGATGCTGACTGCACAGTAGCATTGTGTCACGCTTCTTGCCATGCAATGCTACTGCTCAGTAATAACAGGCTACTACGTAGTCAGCATCTCATGTAGATGTAGCTATGGAGATGGGCTTTGGAGATTTCCTGGGGCATTTCTCTGTAAGAGAAAAAGCCAGGCAGGAACTCCTGGGACTTGAGGGGCCCTATCTTGAGTGGAAATTCCTATTGTGTGTGTGATCAGGCCCTGGGAGCACTTGTCTGGGTCACTTGGAAAATGCAAGCATAAAACAAACAGTCATCTGCTACAATAAAGCAGCAAAAACTATTACCACCTTTGTCACAGCCTCAAATTTTGGGCATTTGTGGCACAACAAGGGGGACGGAGGTCTGCTTTCTTGGTCTCTGTGCTGTCATAAAATTTGTTGTCAATGACGGTCCAGCAGTGATATCTGGCTCCAGCCATAGCTTGTGGAATTTGATTAGGCGTAAGTGGGACATGAGCACCAAGTTACTCAGACTTGACCAGTTCTTGGGCATTTACACAGTTAAAAAAGTATCATGTCAAACAATGATGTGTCTCCAGGATTAGGCAGATGTTGTGTGAGGTTTTTGCTAGAAATTTTGGCTGTTGATTCCTTAAATGTACTTAAGGCTTATTTTAGACACACAAGTTGTTTTTTGAACCTAAAGCTGCAATCTGGTTATGAGGTCTTGCTAAGCACATGACCATCCTTTTTCAGGGTGCTGTGTAACTATAATTTCATAGATGCTAGGATCAGAAGGGACCTCAACAGATCACATTAAGTCTGACTGCCTGCTTGAGCAGCACAGAGTGCTGGGGTCAGATGACCCCAGCCAGATGCCTATCCAGCCTTAAAAAAAAACAACAAAAAACAGGCTAGATATAATTTCAGTATATTAGCAAGAGATTGCTTAAACATCCCAAAATCCTTTCAATCTTTTCACAACAGCTCCTGTAGATGCAAATAATTCAAAATCATGGCTGTTCATTTTCTAACGGGATATAAAAATCCACTTAAAAATCTTGCAGAGGAGACTACAGAGAGGGTCAGCTATTCAATCCTTGGTCAAGACGTTCCCATTCACACCATCCCCGATAAATGTTGTCTACCCTGTACTTAAGCTTCCAGTGAGAGATTCCACAGTCATCCTAATAATTCATTATACTACTTAACCACTTTCATAGCTAGAACATCTTTCCCAAGATTCAACCTAAATCTCTCTTGTTCCAATTGCCTTCCTGTCCTGTCCCTTTGGCTCTAAACAGGCATCTCATTTGAGGCCATCCTGATTGTTCCAGGTTTTTACTTGGATCAAAACAGGAGTGACAGTCCTTGTCTCACACAGCTCTTCCGAGTAGGTGGCCTGAGAGGGCACGCAGCCTGACTTGCTTGTCCCTGGAATGAACTGCAGTTAAGTTTAAATGAGCAACAATTAACTTGCAGACCCACACAGTGATGTTTCAGGAAGAAGTATTAAGCATGTTTTATCTGACATATTTCACAGGTAGTTGAAGCGATGCCTGTGTGTGTGAACATCTGTTGGATTCTGGAACAGAAAGCTTTCTTCCCAGAGAAGTGTAACATCTGTTTAACATGACTTGAGTTTAACTAACTTGGGAGCTACTGTTTTACAGCCTTGGAACAGTTGATTACCACCCTTTTTATAACAACCTTTTTTATATATCAAGACTAATCAGATTCCCCCTCCAGTGTCTTTAGACTAAATAATCCTAAATCTCCCAAACTTTCTGTGTGTGTTATGGTGTCTAGACCTCTAATAATTTCTGCTGTTCTCCTCTGCACTTTCCAATTTGTCTGTATCTTTATGCCACCCAAAATGAAACAGAGATGTCTCACCAGTTCCGATAGAGGGGAAAATAATTTTCTGTGATTTGTATATGGTGCTCCTGTTAATACATCCCAGGATGTTGTTATTTTCCCCCCAATAATGTTATGATGCCAAGTCCTGTAATATACATGTTTGTGAATTGTATTAAGAGATCCAGTTAGTCATTCCAGGCTTTCAAGAAAGGTTTTACTTTCAAAAGCTAAAAAATTTCTCTTGAACACACACATCAGAAATCATGCTATATGCATCATCAGTTGTTCACCTCCAATATAAAAGCCCAGAATCTGCTCCCAAATAGAAGGATAGCCTGTGTTTTTATACAGGCAGTCTATCATGATGAGAGAATAATTCTCCTTACCAAATGCTTGCTTTTCTTGCAAATAAAATGTTACATGCTTCATTGTGTTGAGTTTCAGAAGAAGAAAAATGCTCTGGAATACATGTACCTCATGAACACTGCTATTTGTCATCCTATTAGTAAATCCTGAACAGACATTGTCCTCTATATTTCTTAGACCTTGCTACCTTCTGGCATAAGTGGAAAAATATAAAAACATCCCAGTGAACAAGTATATATTCTCAAAAATCCTTTGGCTGAATATAAATACAGTTAAATAATTGAACTATTTTTCTTAGATGGCTGTTTTTTTCATGAGTGGGGTTGTGATTTGTGTGGCCTGTGCTTCATTATGTTACTCAGTAGAAGAAACCAGAATTTTTCCTCTGCAGGCATGCAAACCCATCACTATTTTTTTTTTTTAAAGAAGTTCACTGTAAGCTATTTTCAGTGTTAGGATTTTCAATGAGATATGACCATAAATCACCAAGTACATATAATTTAGAAAGCTTTTTTGAAAGCATTGTATGGGCAATCATAGCAAAATCATTGCGTCAAATGTTAAACTTACTGAAACTATAAACTGCAGCATATAAAATTTGGTAGGCTTAATAATGACTATAAAACCCTTGTCAATATGCAGTATAGTATGATCTCAAAACATTTTTTTGCTAGTTTAACACATTGCTACAAAGACAATGATAGATAATGCATCATAGGTCTCAGCAAGATAGGTATAGTAGATTGGCATCTTGAAGTAATTTTTGCTGTCATAATAATTTGATTCTTATTAGGTACTTTTTATTTTATTACTGGAGGAAAGTCTGTGATACTTTGATCAGTTTAGGAGAAAAAGGTAACTGAAACTGCAAATATTTTCATTAACGTTTTGTTAGGAATGCTTTTCCATAGAAAAACTGACCCAATGGAATTAATTATGTTCCAGTCAGAAGTTGTTTTCTCTGGTCAATAGAGGCAGTTTAACAAAAGAAAACGGAAGATAACAGCATTCTTTAAAATTTCTGTACCCCTACTGATGTCACCAGGCAGAGAGAATCATAGAACTGATTTAAAAATAATAAAATATATTAATTCTCTGTTTTCATCCTGTGATGTCAGGATCTGTGTCACCACTCCAATTTAACCTTGTCACAGCTCAAGAAATTGTAATATTCTTAGTTCATGATGCAGGTTAAGTACATTCCACATTACCATAAACTTTTGCATATAATTCAAAGACACAAATAACTTTCAGATCTAACTAAAACTCTATAAGGCAAGCAAGCCATAATATACATTTATTTCATTTAATCATTGCTTATCTGAAGATAAATTTAAGCCTCATATTAACATAAAGTTGGTATTTTAAATGGTTTCTCTTATAGTTTGGAAGGTGACTTCTCAAACTTCATACACACACTGTTAAATATAAAAACAAGCTTTGTAAAAGAAGGCAACGGAGAGCATGGACAAGCCTTCAGGCACTGTATAGCAGCTGCTGTGCTCTCCCTGATCCATGTTCATGAGCCCGTGACAATTCAAAGGTAGCAAAATCATTTCTAATTTTAACAGTTCCATCCAGGTAAAAAGCTGGCAGGGGGTGGAAAACAGATTTAGCTTCCTGGTATCACTACAGGCTTGTGCACATGTAGTTAGCTCCCAGCCATCAGCTCCCCTTTCCCATCTAAAAAACAATCCAGCTGAACGTTTATTTGTGCCTAGACAGCTTATGCAAGTCAGACCTATGCAGGATTCCAATAAAAGTCACTTTAAAGAAATATTATCAAACTGGATCAGATGCAGTTTAGATCTCAGCTCTGTGTCCCATCCATAGTGTTTGAGCAAATGATAGTTTTGGATATCAGTATCTTTGGATATATCTGGATATCTTTCACAAAACTTTGTAATGCCTTATTAAAGATTTTATTTTATCTTATTTTTGCAGCTTTCTCAGGACTTCTTGCAATGGTTTAACAGCAGTTCAGTTCTTCTATGTAGTTAAGCCTGTAATATAAATTGTCCTTAATCAGGAAGTAATTAGTTCTCTTGGTTTTTCTTTATTAAGGAGATTAAAAGTTTATCTCAGCAGGGTAGAGGTTAAAAATGGCAATTTAATGCTATAGCCTTGCCAGCAGCAGAAAACAAAGAGCAGTAAGGCTCCTGGAAAAATGTGCTAAGCATCTTTCTCTCCACTCCAAGTAGTACTTTTATTGTATACTAGTGAAATGCCCATCAAGAATGATGGGGGGCAAGGGAGGTGATTGAGTGCTACCCCGCCCCCTGCTTCCCCCCCCACACACACATACTGTGCGTCCACCTGGCCCCCCTGATATTTTCCATGGGCATTCTTGATGCAGTAGTGGCTGGAGCAATGCCCTGCCAGGAACAACATTTCCACCCCCACCCCACCCCAAGTGTTATGGAGAGACAGACAGACAGACGGACTAAGCCATATATATTCTTGTCAATAAGAATTTATGGAAATCATCTACCTAAGACTACTCACACAAACAAGTGAACAAATTCAAGATGTTTTGGAAATCTATTGCCCAAGCATAGGAAGATATAATGGCTAGCCCTTTCTTTAGAAAGCTCAGTTTTTTTAATAGATGCATGACAGTAGATCCCACTGTATATGCACTATATATGCATTCAAAACCAGATATTTGAGTATCATTATCTGTCAGGGCCACACATGACAACATCTGTACAAGGTCTTGTGTTGGATTATAACAAGTGGCAGTAGGGGGGCTATATTACTCATTCTCTGTTCCCTGTCAGTAAATGGCAACAAGTTGTAGTCTTGAAGTATTTGACCTGCTAGGATCAACCATTTTCTAACTTTCCCAAAACATTTCAATTTTTTTGAGAAATCTTCTAGATATTCTTCAGGTGTTTAAAATCTCACTCTCTGAAGCCTCTACTCTTTTCCTGGTTTATGAATTACTGATATTAAGTTTCTCTTTGATGAAAGGAAAAGGATGTTCTCCAAAAATAACTCGGTAAACACTTCAGGCATTTTTCTCAGTACAGATGCCATCTGGCCTACGGGCACTCTCCATTTTCATATTCTTCCTATTCCAATTTGTTCTCTTATGTGAGACATCAAGATATCTATGTGAGGTTACAGTAATTTATAATTGAAAAATTGATCTAAAATATCTGTGGAGGCCCCCCACACAACCCTGCTTCTCCATCCCCCACACACAATATACAAGAGTAAAACTTTATTTTGAGTGATGTGCAGTTGTCTCTATATGCACTACTCAAAAAACATAAACCAGGATAAAACTTATTTTTTCCAATAAAATTTAAAATATGTTATAGTAGATGTTTGACTTTATTATGTGATTTTTTTTTTTATCTATAATTTGTTAAAATATCTTCTGAAAGATTTTGTGTATAGCTCTTGACAACTTGCCGAAACTTGTTAAGTGGCCCACCAGCTAAAATAATTGCCCACCCCTGGACTAAGTACTTTTTTTAGGGAACAAATTTATGTGAGTTTTTTCCTTTTTCTGTTCCTTCAGATAATGATACTAAAGAGCTCCCCCTGAAGTCTGCCAGGTTAGGGTTATTAAAGTACATTCTTAAGGTTTTTCTTTATCTGGAAAAACCCTTTTGTACCTGTTGATATTTACCCTTTAGCTTCTCTCATCCATCCTGTCAGTGCATAGAGAAAGGAGACAATTAAAGGTACAGTCAGTTGAATTCTGACTATTCATGTGCAATTGACTGCTATTGTTCTCAGCACTCAGTTTTTCCAGCTGGGCAGTACAACCAGCGAGCCCTAATTGGCCATCTTGTTTGGGGCGGGAATGCAAATTTTGTTCATGTTTTTCTTTGGCCATTTGCAGAGCCTGTAGCAGTTAAGTAGTTGCCTACTAACTTTTCTGAGATTTTTGTGGTATCTGTTGCCACTTCTGAAGATTGGATTAGTCAGGATCCTGGATGGAAATGGATATTAACGCATGGCTTTGGTGCATAAGGCATCTGTTCCTTGGCACTGTGTAGCATCCCCAAGTTCTACCAGTAGTGACTGTTTGTTTTTGTCTGAAGTTTAATATTTGAGGGTGCAGACACCAGTGCAGCTCTTTGCTGCAACTGAGAACACTTTGCAGGATGTATTCTGAGTTGCAACGTTCCCCCAGATGAAACAGAAGTTCAGTCTTGGTTTGAGGGGAGAACCTTAGCAACGGTCTTTCTTCTCTCCCAGCCTGTCCCTGTTTGAAAATGGGAGGCAGGGAAAAGGAGGAAAGGAAACTTTTATTCTAAGACTGGAGAATTGGAGCAGGAACTGAAAAAACCCCATGCCAAACTCCCTCTGCTCCCATTCCCCCCCTCCCATTCTGAAAACTGTGACAGGCCAGTTGGCAGTGCAGACAAAAGTTACAGAAGACGCTCTGTTTTAAAACATCTTTACCAGACTCCTCATGCATTGAAGATTCAGATTTTTGCCTGATCAGCCATTTTTAAACATTCTGCAGTCATGCACTTATTTGTTCATGGCTATAAATCACTTTCTGTGGCCAGCTCAGGCAAAAATTGTCACTTCTGTCTGTGCCCTAATTGTTGAAAAGTATTCCTGTCATAATTATTTTGCATTGCAAGGTGGCAGGTAGCTGTAAAGTGCTGTGCTAAAGTATTTCATACCACTGGAAAAATTTACCTTTTGGGGGTTTTTTTTGTTTGTTTGTTTTTGTTCTTAATAGACTGATATCACCAGAACAGCCTGCGAAGGCAAAGTTCCTGACCTTGGGTTCCAAGTTCCGTTACAGCGGTCGCACGCAAGCACAGACACGGCAAGCTAGCAACCTTATAGATAGACCAGCCCCATATTTTGAGCGTACCTCAAGCAAACGTATCTCCAGGAGTCTTGATGGGGGTAAGAATTTATGATAAAGAATATTATTTACTGAATGTAATGGTTTGATTTCATTTTGTTGCTTTCTCTCTTCACTTACTACATTTAGAAAATTCTGACTTCTGGATTTGGAGAATATTAATTATCTAAACCTCATGAAATTCAGTTTTCAAGTTAGGTAGTTTTAGAAAGGTTTAGGCCCCAGGGGTGGTTGTGATGTCCCTGGGTGGCCATACAGCTCCTGCCCCACTCTGGCTCCTTGAAGTACCCTCCCTTTTCCCTTTCCTGCCATACCTTGATGAAACCTTTTAGAGCATTTAAGGTAGTTAACCCAGGGTCCTAGAGTGAGCCCCAGTTTGCCTTAGTTTTGCCCCTTGGGCACTAAATTGCAGCCCTCCTGCCTCTAGTTGTGCCTTAGGGCACAACCCACCTTTAGTAGCATTAATTGTGGCCTCCATCCTCCCCTGTAGCTACACCCATGACTGGCAGATGCTACTTGATATCACGAGGTACTCCCTGGCCCCAAAACAACACTTGGCCCCTTGGGTCTCAACCTTTTGTTGGGGCTTCGGACTTCTCAGCTTTGGCCCCTTTTCTCAGACCTTGGCTTCTGGGCTCCAGCCCTAGTTTTACCCTTCTCAAGCTGCATGGGCCCCTGGATCCAGTCTTGCCCATCTCAGACTAGTTTTGCACCCTAGCCCCTTCTAGTCTCCAACCCTTGCAGGGCTTTATTCTGGGTGCCTCTTAGGTGCCCCTTTGGCCTCCATACCACCCCCATAGCCAGCCACAGTCTGGTCCTCCAGTCTCCAACTTAATCACAATGTAAATGCAAGTAACTGCTTCATTACTGAGACCCACCATTCTCTGAGGCACTGCATCACAACAGGCCATAAGTCTCCCTTAGCCACCCTGGGTAGGTTGCTAGTAGGTGGGTGCTGCTCGTGGTAGGGTGCCGCCGCTACAGATGGAAGCACCAGGCCCCGCACAGCTCAGGCAGGCAGGCAGATTCTGGGAGGGAAAAAAAAGATCAGGCTTCTCTTGGCTTTTTTTTTCAATTTTTTCCTTCATTTGAACTGCCTCCAGGTCGCACAGCCCCTGAGCTATGCAGGACTCAGTGCTTCCCTCCATGGTGGTGGCACCCCACTAGATCTGCCCAGACAGGTGCTGGTGGGTATGTGCCACCTGGGGAGCACCACCACGGTGGAGGGAAGTGCTGGGGCCACCCGCAGCTCAGGGACTGCACAGTCTGCCAACAAGCTCCCTAACTGCAGGAGAGGCAGGTAAGCTCCAGCCCCCCATGCACCATTCCCACTGCCTTCCAGCCACCTGAGACCACCCAGGAACAGCTGGCTTGCCCCTGGGGCACAGCTGCAAGGTGGCAGAAGGGCAGCTGAGTATGCTGGTGGTGCGAGACGGTGGCAGGAACGGTACTTGGGGCACTAGAAGGCCGCCAAGCCTAAGCTTGCAGGCTCAAGCCTGAGCACATTGGCTTCCAGTGTCCTGTGCACCATTGCACTTTGTTAGGTAGCAAGCTAAAACACTGTAGATAGGTTTTTTTCCTTGCAACGTTACAAAGTTATTTAAAGCGGAATACACCACCAAGCGTGTAAGTAGCAATGCCTTTAAAACGGAATATGCCACTGGGGTTGTAAATAGCAATGCCATTAAAACGATGGAAAAGGGCAATTAAGCTGCTTTAAAGGCCAATTTTGTTACATATACAAAGGCCCAATTGTTCTAATGTTGCACTTAAACCTGGCCAATCGCACCAACATCAAATATAAGGCCTCAAGTTTGGGTTAATCTACATGGAACTTTACCCTTTTCCCTCACCTTGTGGCTCTTGCCCTTTTGTTTTTTAAAGATTTGCTTGCCACCTGCATTGTATTTCTTAATACAGTGTCCTAATGATGAAGTTATAACATTTACTTGTATACACACCCAATCGTCCCCCTAACTACTTAGGGGTCATTCAAAAATCCATCGAATTTTGAAGAATCAGTTACTGCAAAATAAGTGGATGAGTAAAGGTATTTTGTTTTGCATGCTACATTTGGAGTTTCTGCTTTTGCCATTTTAAGTTTAACAATTTAATAATTGAATTGGTAATATTGGGGGTTTTTTCTATACGACAGAATAAATAGATTTCGATTGCTACATAAAGACTGCTGTAGTGGATTTCTACCAGAGAATAGAAATGAGAGTAGTTGTGATCTTTGTTGATCCACTTTGGTAAATTTAGTCTTAATTCAAGCTGAAAATAGATTGAAAAATTATTAGGGGAAGGGAAAAGATTTTCAAAAAGAGAAAATGACAGTGAGACCCTAGATCTCTCTGACTTATAGGTGTCACTGAATGAATGGAAACAGCTGTGTCACCATGTGACATTGCGTGAAATGTACATCACCCCTGGTCCTGGCTTTGGTGTGGGACAGAGCGCAGTGTGATTTCCAGAGTCAGTTTTGGATGAGTGCAAATAGTCTTGATAGTTAGGTGTCTTCCAATATAGTCAGATTATTCATTCCTCTCCATCCCTCCTCCCCTGCAAATTTTTGGTTTCCTTTGTAAGTTTCTGAACCTGGAGTGCTGAACACCTGACTCAGGGGAAATGAAAAAATTTGGCAGCAAGGGAACCATGTTGCTTCTTCCAAGCTCCCAAATGTACAGATCTGTGAGGAGCTCTGCACGTGCATAGTGTGTTCCTTCAAGCTAAGTCAAGTGCACAAAGCTGGGGTGGTGTGGGACCCAATCCAGGTGCCACCCATGCACATAGTCCAGCCTACAGATTGATCCCGGGCCACTCATTCAAACCCACAGGGCCAAAATGTTGAGCAGCATGGTACTGAACCATTGAAAAACATTCATATTCCTACAGCTTCTTGAACTGCTTCAGTACGACTTGCTAACATTTCTGTTAGCTTGTCCTGGTTTATGTAGTGTTGGCAGTTGTTTAATCGTGTATTTATTCCTTTTTGTTTCCGTCTTGCACCTCCCTCAAAGATGTACTCATTCAAACAGTTCAGACCCAGTCTCTAAAATATTGCTGGGTTTTTGGTATGAGCCAGTTGGTCTTTGAGCTCCCCCAGCTGGTGAATTTTATTATACAGAATCGATAGTAAAAAAGATGATACACAATCTTCAGGGACTTTAAAATAAATATATTCAACATGGGTATGTTTCTCCTTTTAGAAACTGAAAAAGTATAGTGATTTGTTGTTGTTGTATTTTAATGCATGTCCACAGTGCCTGATATATTTGAGGGACAGGTTTAGAAGCAGAAATACTGAATGCCATAAGAAACCTATTTGCATGGATTCTTTTTATCATGGTGGACATCATGGACATATGAAACTTAGTTGTTCATTGTTCTTGAGACACTGTCATCAGAATAATAAAACAATCTTGATTTATAACACTTACCATTAGGCTTCGCAGAATTCCATTTCTCTCTCTCTCACTCACTCACTTTATATATTTTATAAAATATATACTTTATATACAATTTATTTCACTAGCTAAAATTGATGTTTATTTCTAAGCATTTATTGTGATTTTTATCCATTAAAATTTTCAGGATTGCATGACATTAGGGCTGTAGGGGGGACAATTTAGTAATGACAGTTTGTTATTCTCTGTTACAGTCCCCTTTTTATAAATTTCCATTATTACTGATGGAAATATTTTTCCAATGGTCTGTGAGTGTGCCGTGAAATTGCTGTTTATCCATGTTTGACAGTAAACATTGAATCCCGTTAATCTACAAGCTTATTGTTAGTAGATTTCGAAAAGGCTTGCAAGTATAGTTGGAAACTTTACTTTTAAAATGGGTGCTTGATTGTCATATAAAAAGTAATATATGATATTCAGAAAAATATGCATACATGTGTATAATAATAAATGTGTGTATATATGTATATGATATACTTGATATTTCTATCTACCTGTCTATCACAGGGATTACCCTGTGATATAAATATGGCAATTTATACAGATTGATATCTTACACACTTGATAATTTCCTAGGGCTTTGAAAACTTCTTGTGCTTCTCAACTTTTCATTGGATATCTCTCAATAGCTATGCTGTTGTGAAACTAGATAGGTAGAAGTTCTCAAAACAAAGCTTTTCAGTATACCCAAAATTCTCTGTTCTGTATTAGCTCCTGTCGGTATTACAGACCAAAATCTGCTAAGGGACTTCTCTGCTACTGCAGCAGGTGATAAAGCTGCTGTCCTAGCCAAATTAAAAAATGGGGAAAGTAGAGAAGAGGATGGAAGCCCAATTAAATCCCCACCATTGGAACTGACCCAGGATGGAAAGGTATGACTGACTGTAACATTTAAATGATTCAATAATGGTATGCATTCTACTGTACTTATTTTTAAGAGCTGTACAACTCCACTTTGAAAATTATCCCTACATATTTAAATGATTTCTTTCTGTTTAATCATGTATATATGGGGGGGTACGCGCACACGCGCGTGCGCACACACCCAAATTGTATATAACCAAAAGGGAACAAATAACATTGCAAATCTGCGTGTGTGACGTTGAATCTTCTAATTTTTCCTTTGTTGCTACAAGTTAATTTTAAGTACCATAACAGTGTGCTACTTAAATCATTCCAGTATACAATTGTAAGAGCTGAACTTTTTCTGGACTAATTCTGCCATAAATAAATTAGATTTTATCTAATTCCTGTGTTGAGCAAAATTATTAGAAACTCTTTTTAGTGTTATGTGCAGCCTATTGAGTTGCATGTCTTTTGGTTTGTTCAAGCTAATTTCAAAGTTCTTGCATTAGTATTTGTTACAGAAACATATGAGCTTTAAAAAAAGGAATGTCCATTTAGAATTGACACATCTTTCCATGGAAAGTCTAGTTTGTGCATTGTGGAGAAATTCTTATGCAAATGCAGATATACTTGTCTTGTTGAGGGAACTAGTCAAACTCTAATTTCACTTGCAGCAAAACTCATGGCAACACCTCTTTCCTTAATGTAAGCTTGAACCTTTGACAATCAGTGATAAGCGTGCCTTCTTTTTCACATATCTAGCCATATTTTGTTGGTTGGCCATCCAAAATGTCTCTTCTCGGCATGTTTTGAAAACATTCTTTTTGCAGTTTAGATAAGTGCTACTCAAATCATCTCACATGGGCAGACAGGGTAAGTTGGGTCTCAGGTTGCATCCAGGCATGCGGCTTGTGGTGCCACAGACCTTTTTGTGACATCAGAAACCACATGCTGTAAATGTTAAAATGTGCCCTGCTCTGCAAATTTGTAGCACGTGGCCAAAATTTGCTACTGGGCTGGTAGTAAAGTTGAAAAAAAAAATCAGAACAAAAAGCAGTGCCACCCACACCCACACACCCCTCCCCAGCCATGTGAAGCTGGGCCATCCAGAGCAATGCTCTGTGCTGCTTGACCTGTGCCCCTGCTGCTCCAAGCCACCAGGTAAGGCTGCTGGAGCCAGCACTCCTGTTGGCCTCAGCCTCCAGCTCTCTCTGGCTGAAAAGCCAGGAGGAGCTGGGGAAGGGCAGTTTGCCCATTTAAGGACACTTTGTCCCTCAACAAAGAACATATGCAGGGGCATTCACTGCATCAATTTGTGGTGCTGCAAGTGCAGGCCCCTGCATATCTGGATGGAGCCTCACAGTGTAGTACATGGTTATCCTCTATGTGAGTGAGAGCAAACCTGCACAGTTCCATGTTCATATTATTCAAATGAATAATTTTAGAGCAGTAGGCCTTAGCAGAAGCACTCACTGTGACTCTCTGGGTCAATCAATCTGTGAATTCTGCTAAATACCTTGTCACAAGGACAGGAAAAAATGGAAAGGAAGGATTTCAAATCAGTCAAGGAAAATACATGTGCATTGGTGTTTTTCAATGTAAAAAAGGGGTTTTGAAGATTTAATAGGTAGATGCATCACTGCTTTTTGGGTTTTTGCCAGGATAGGTATTTTTTAATCCCAAATTCGGGGTACTATGGGAGAGAGTAGAAAACTAAAAAAAAAAATCCTTTACACACTGGAAAGAACATTTTGGAAAGAATTGCATGTTTTATGAATCTCTTCAGTTGAGTTTGTTACATATACCAGCCCTGTAAACAGCAGGGTTTTATTTTCTTCCCAAAGCAGATTTCTTTTTTTTTTTTTTTTTTTGGTTGTTTTTAAATTTCAGAGGGAAAGGTAGTAAATCCTAAGATCAAAGTGCCTGCTTGTCCTTCATGTGCTGCTGTTCTCTGACCTTTCTCCAAAGCTTTGAATGTCTGTCTGGTCTCTTCTGTTGTAAGTGGCTGTACTATTACAGTTCAAAAATGAAAAATTCTCCAGAGTCTAAAACTAAACATCCACAATGTCTTCAGGTTTACAGTTCATTAAACTGGACAAGTTGGCTGCTTTTAAGATACTTGGGAATTTCCAGTTTGTTTGGGATCTGTATTACATTTGTAATGCTAATACCTATTTTTGAGTAAAAGTTTTCACTAATGACCAGTTTCTTTTCCCTTCTCCCCACCCTTCTTGTACATATTCTTCTGCTTTTGTACTCCAATTTGGCTGGACTTTTTTTTGTTCAGCTCCCTCATATACATCTCCCCTCATCCCCTACTTTCATTCAGTGTTTCATGCCATCTTCCAAGCTTGTTGACCATCCTTGGGGCAGACATGCTTTCATACATTTCTGAGGAAAATCCTTTTGGGAAATACCTCTGTATCTTCCAGGACATTTTGGAAGGCAGTTGCATGGAAGAAATGCCAGCTCCCAATAAAAATGACATCCCATAAAAAGATTGCGCAATCTGAGACCCCTCAGTACTGTCTTCCATCTGCAATGAAGGGCAAAGCCCATAGCACTGTTGAGAACAAAGATGCTGATTGTTGGTTTTCATTAATCTTCAGCAAATGTTGTCCTTTCCATTTCT
This sequence comes from Caiman crocodilus, assembly GCA_030014935.1. NCBI lineage: Eukaryota > Metazoa > Chordata > Crocodylia > Alligatoridae > Caiman > Caiman crocodilus. The sequence goes on along the minus strand of JAGPOW010003642.1, from coordinate 101,698,103 downwards.
CTTCGCTTCTTGACAAAGATGTTGCCATCATAGTCTTCTGAGGTTAGTTTTCGTAGTCTTCTGAGGTTTGCATCTCCTTGCTCAAACCAAGCATTTAGTACTATTTTCTGATTACCTCTCATTCCTTCTCATCTTTGTGCCGCTTCTCTCTCCCTTCCAATTTGTTCCTCTCACATTTTCCCTTTCTCTTGCTCTGATCTTCTGCTACCCGGAGTTGAAAGTGAAGTCATTGAGTGCTTATGACAATAACATGAATGACAAACCAGAGGAAGAGAAGGTGTGTAACTTTGTTGCTCTAAATGATGGCATCTGCTTATAGATTTGACATCTGTTTATGGAGATGCCCTCAATCTTGCATATTTCCTAGATTAACTGTGGATACCTCTCTCACTTTTTTACTAGTGACAGCTCGCCAATGATACAATTGAGGGGTTTTTAATATTTCAATGTCTGATTTTTCTGGATGAGTATGTAGTGCAGTGCATCGGCTTGGATTATATTCTCTGTGTACTTTGTTCTTTTTGTAATTGAAAGGTTTTGAGGGCTTATGAATAGATGTATTAGAAACACTTTGGGGTGGGAAGTATCTTACAGTTATTTGACAACATTGCCTCAGTTACACTACATATATATGTCCATTTCTGCCTTCATCATAGTCCTTGAACTTTGAAATAGCATTGTAGAGCCAATTATTGTCAGTTCTGTTAAAATCTGTAGAGTGAAATTGCTAAAATTCTGTCTCTTGCTTTAATTCACCAAATTGTGAATGCTATAAACAATTTTTTGTTGTAATTCCCATTTTCAAATAGGCACTAGAACTGTAAGTTTTCAACTTTCCATGCATGTGTGCAGTGTTGAGTGTTTTTGTCCAAGGATCTCTCTGGCTTTTAGTGTTTTTGTTCACATCTAGCAGAAGGTAAGATGAAGCCTAGTTTCTTTTATTAGGTTGGATTGCAGGTTACATGACTGACTTGAACCATCACAAGTGTGAATATTTTAGAAATGTGCTAAAGTTGCTATGCAAAAGTATCGGTCTCACTAAGTGTACATGTTCTGATCATCTGCTTTGGCTGACAAAAAGTGCCTACTCTCCAAACGGCTGCTTTGCATGTCACGACAAATCCACCACACAGTCAAAAGGAAGTTTATGTATGAACTTCAGGGGAAATATGAAGCAAATCAGGATGGCCTCTTAATTGGAAGCTGAGCAATGAAGGAGCCCAGTTCTTTCAATGGTTGTGATGGTAATGATGTAATTATTTCAGTGTTGTATGTGTTACTCTTGAATATGTGACGCAACACAGGAAAAACATAAATTCAGTAAAGTCTAAGTAATGTCAATAGACACCTAAAGAAGTTGTAGAATCTCTATCCTCAGAAGGTTTTAGGAGCAGTTTAAACAAACACTTGTGTGGCATGACTTGGGCAAGTGTTTAGACTAGATGACCTCCTGAGTTTCTTCCAGCCCTACTCTCTTAGATTTCTAAAGATTTTCTCCTTTTTCTCATAAAATTGCAGCAAGTCCTAAGTAAGTGAAAGTGAAAGAAAATATGATACATATATATTATGTACGTTCTCAAAGTATAGAATATGCATATAATAATAAGTAATATACTCTAATAAGAAAAAAAGTATAAGAAGTAAATCATCTTTCAGAACTTAAGAGCTTGCAGTGTGCTGACTTTCTAGATGCTGCCTTTTGAATGACTGGCTACTGATATGGCATAACAAATAAATGCCATAAAAAAAATATGGCCTATGGCATATTTTCAGATAATTTATTTCCTTAAATAAGCATTCAGAATACTTGTAATCAGAATATAATTTTTTTTAAAAAGTTCACTCCTGGTCTGAAAAAGCATAGTGTTTTTGAGGTCTCACTGTATTTTTTTTTTTTTTTTTAAAGCAAAAATCTACAAATAAGCAATTATATTCTTATACTGGAGGTTGACGTTAATTATTAGCCATTTTACCAAAAACAATACATAGTACAAACTCCAATTTGAATTCAACTTCTGAGTTTCTCTCTAATATATTTGACATCAAGAATTGGGCAGCATCAGCTTTTTTCCTTGCAGTCTGTCTGAAATTTCTAGAAGTCTAGGAAGAAAGCTGTGAAAAATACAGCAGTAAAGAGACAGAGTGCAAGTATGGTACTAATGTTTTCCATTTTGTCTATGCCAAACATTGCTTCATTGATATAAAAACATTGCTTCAGTGTAGAAAAGCTACTTCTACAATGGTGGTATAAGTGGAAGACCAAAGGGCACCTATACACGAGCACGGAGGTTGTTCCACCGTGATGGAATTCCATACAATATGCAGCAGACTTGATTAACCAAGTCTGTTGGAGTGTGGCAATTTCCACACTCCAGAAGCCTCCTGTGCCTCATGTATCAGTGTTCCCACACTAAAAAGCAGCAAGGGGACTCATCAAATGCCACTTTGAAATGTGGAAACGCTGATACATGAGACATGGCAGCACTCTAACTAAAGCTCCATTTCCCCCCTCTCGCCCTCCTGAGCACGTGTAGAAGTGCCCATAGTGACTTAATTTGGGATTAAAATTAAGGCCAAAACAATAAAGATAATAGGCAGTAACTAAGGCTGAAAGAATAGTCTGTAAATATAGCATGTAATTTGTAACATTTACAAACAAACTCTTTCTGTGTGTTGCTCCAGACCCTCATTAATAAAGTCTTTTCTTTTGATGGTTTGCCATGCACATAACCTAGGTGGAGCCCAAAGAGGAAGAAACACAGCAGAAGGTGGATTACCTTTTTCAGTTAAATCATGTAGCTGCCTGCTATTGTTAGTATTTTGAAGCTTCTTTAGACTTGTCTGAATAGTGCTTTTTCATCTCGTTATTTATTTTTAAATGTTATCAATCTGAGGCCCTTTTTTTGGTTACTTGCTGCTACATATTTGTTCATTTTGCTTTCTTTTTTGTGTGTGGTTTAATTTCACAGAACAATTCCTTGAAAGTAGACGGGGAAAATATTTATGTCAGACATAGCAATTTAATGTTGGAGGTTTGTATATAATATAAGGAACACTTTCTTTTCTCATTTGCTGCCAGACTGCATGGGATGGGTGGTCACGTGCAGGCTGTGATGGACACTATGCATGAAATGCATGGGGAAATATAAGTTGGAAATGCATGTTGTAAAGCTTTAGTTCCTATCGTGAAGGAGAAGCTTGTGAGACTATATCTTCTAGATGTTTTCAGAGTGACATCTGGGAATAATAGCCCTGTTTAAATCATGAATTAATTTGCCTATTGAGTACCCAAATATTGGATTTTTACTTACCAGACAAACGCATTACTTGATGGATTCACCTTCTAGATCTCACTCAATATTTTCATTTTCTTTTCTCACATGTATGCAGTGAACATTTGGGATGATGTGCTCTGGAGGGACAAACATAGGATGTCCTGATGGCTATCATTGAGTTTCTAATCCTGTCCATGCCACTGACTTGTTGTAGACTTTGTGCAGGTCACTTTAGGATCAGATTTTTAAAAGGACTTAAATGTGTAAATACTTGTAAAAACCTGGTCCTTGGTGCCTATTTTATTTTCCTTGTTATTGAAATCTTTCAAAAGAATTAATTCTCCTTGAGGATTAATGTTTTTTAAAAGGTTTTGAAGTCAAAGCACTATTTAAATACCAAGTGCTGTTATTTATTACTTAAATAGAGATATTTGACTTAGATTACAGAAACACCTTTATTAAAGTGTAATATTTTATGCCAGTGTGTATTTAGGTAGAGTCCCTGTAGTTTAAAGTGATAAGTAACTGAAAGGGCACTAACAACTTCCAAAAAAAAAAAAAAAAAATCATTGTCTTGTACCTAACTAGTTGGCCCATTCAAATGGGGCTATAAAAAATTCCCTTTGTCACAAAAGAGCTTATCTCTGATTTAATTATTGTAATAGTACTAATATATTTTGTTGCTTTTTGCAGCTTCTGATAACTTTTTTCAAAATTTACTTTTGCATAATATACTAAAACATGAACAGTGTAAACTGCACAATCAGGCTTTGAACAAATACAAGAAATGTGCCTAGTCTTAAGCCACTATAATTCTTTCCAGGATCTACTAAAATATTATCAGTGTTAGTTATATAAATATCACTTAAGGTTTGTGGAATGATTGTGATACAATCCATACCATTCTATTCATCAAAAAAAAACCCCAGATAAAATGTTTGTTTGTTTAAAAATAGACAGGTTTAATAAACTTTCTGGATAGATATTTAAAGGTGCATATTTGTGGGGGGTTTTTTTAGTGATTCCTTTATAATTCCCATATAAGAGCCAAAGTTTTAAAGACACATCCTATGAGAGTTGCCTTTCACCACAGCTGTTCATAGAGTTTACAGATAAGCAGAGTGCAAGTCCTTTCAGGATGCAGGGCTACATTTTTAATGTGAGATTTATCGGCATGTTTAGTGAACTCTGAGCTTCATAATGAAGTGCTGAACAGTTGCTTATCTTGTAAAAATCAAACAATGCTTATGCACGTATACTCAAATGTATTTTGGGGGGATCTTTGGTATAGGAGCAATAGACTGCATTGACAGTGTAAGCTCTGGTAACTTTAAATCATCTTAAAAGGCAAGGGGTGACATAGTGCTTGGAAGTGTGCATCATCTGTTCTAATTTAACTGTTATCTGTCTGCTCCTATAGCAGTACCATAAACAAACCTAAATTACTGTCATTTTAACCCTGATTGACAGGCTTAAAGTTGCAGCCATTTGTGTCTAACTTGTTTGTCTACTCCCATACTGGTATAAATTATACCACTATAAGGTATTCCAATTTACTATCCATATAACCATAATATTTGCCGCTGCCTTCTGTTCTTTCTTGTGCTGCCCAAGTATTTGGCTGAAGAGCTAATGTTATTTTTAAAAGGATTAGGGAGGTGACATTCAGCCCCCAAACCAGGTTTAGCTAATTATGAAGTTGCTGCATCATCCCTGACTACCACATCAGTTTCCCAGCCATATATACCTGAAACTCATCTATGGATGTTTAATTCAAATTACAAAGTGAAGGAGTCAGTGGTCTTTATTAAAATGGAAACTTACCTACCTTTACTGCAACCTTCTCTTAGATCCATGTGATGGTAGCTCAGAGATTCCTCCTGTTGTCCAAAGACATGCACAGACCTGTCTGCATGATTTCTATACTGCAGTCTTGCACTTTTATGCAGGACAGAGAAAAATATTGCTTTTTATTTTTTTAATTTATTTTTAGCTCCTGATACTACAAATAATTGCATGCATTCACACAGAATAGCTTTATGCACACAGAATAGCTCTGCTGATTTCAGTGGGATTTACCCCTTATGCAGTCAAGCCTATATGTAGCTATTTGTCCCCTTGACCCATTAGCATAGAGTCCACATAAATAATAGTTATTTTTGGCTTAAGCTTAATGGCATTAAGAGCCATATTTACATTTTTATGATAGTCACTGCACTGGGTTTTTCTTGCTTCCATTAACAGTGAGGCTTAGCTATACTTATCATAGAGTAAATGCCCTGGTATGTTTTGCTTAAGTTTCTTTAACTTTCAAGCAAACGCCAGCAGCCCTTGATAACAATTGTTCCAAAGCTGTGGGGCTTTCCTATTGGGATAAAAATAGCCTCTTGCTTAAAAACAACAAAAGCCCAACCAGTTGAAAGTGTCATTTTTCCTGTGCGCTAAGACGTGAAAGAAATAAGATAACGGTGGCTCGCCAGTGTAATAAAATTAAGTTTTTTGTAGTCTAATTTAAAAGTATCCCCCAAAAAGTGGCTCTTTAGACAAAAGGCACTTTTCTTGTTTTTAATTTTTTTTTTTTGAGGATAAGTTTGCTTTTGTTGTCGTGTTTTGTCCTACTTTTTTTACATTGCACATTGCTAGGACCTGGATAAGACCCAGGACGACTTACTGAAACATCAGGCTAGCATTAGTGAACTCAAGCGCAATTTCATGGAATCCACACCTGAGCCACGCCCCAGTGAATGGGAAAAGCGGCGTATCACACCTCTGTCTCTACAGACACAAGGGGTATGTCACTGTAGACACTTGTAAGCATGCATTTCCCTGCAGCTGCTTAGAGAAAGTAGTATATTCCTTTCCTATACTAACATTTCCTTTTGTGCATATGTAACATTTCTTTGTACTAAATATCCATTAACATTTTGCTGTTTAGTTTTGGCCCAAACATCAAATAAGTTGTATGCAAGTTTCAGGGTGAAAGAATATAAACAATCAATGGAAGTAAATAAGTTGCATGGACTGAGCTTTGTTCTGTTTTAGGACCCAGAGTATACACTGGATTTTGGTGACTGAAATGCTTACAAGTTGGTTTTACCTTGACAGGAAAAGTATAAGATGTCTGTCTTTAATTCTGCCTAGGCAAACTTTAAGTAAACATCTTTCAGGTTTTCATTTTATCTTGTTTCAATAGTGATAAAAATTAACATCCCATTTTTTTAAGGAAGTACTGTGGTATAGTACTTTTAAATGGATTTACCATAAGACCACTAAGAAGTTTATGGGTAACTCTTTAATAATGTTGTACAAAGATAAAGGATTTTCATGGTCTTGTAGCTCTTTTTAGACAGCTCTTTCAGCCCATAGTTTAGAAACAGTTCTTTCTAGAAATTGCTAAATGTTTCCTAGTTTCTTTGCCTAAGGCTGTTACAGTTCTGAAATGCTTTGTGCTTTTACCAAACTTAGGTCTACTTCTGTTTCTGTGAAGATTAAACTGCTGGTTACAAGTACATTCTGCGAGAAAAGTCAACATCTGGTCTGACATGACTTTTCCTCGGAACAAAATGGGCTTGCTGTCCTAATTACTGTTACAAGACTTTTCTTGACATGAAAAGATTGAGGAAACTTTCTAACTAATCTCCAGAATAAGTGTTTTTTTCCAAATTTTATCAAATGATTTTCTGCATTAGGGTTCTGTTTCAACATGGTACTTCATTATCCCTAACTTTAAATTTGACTACAGCCAAGAGAACTACTCACACGCTGAAATACCTTGGTAATTCCAGTCCTTACTGGCTAACTTTGGAAAAAACATTTTTACCATATTGTTAATGGACTTTTTATTTTTATTTTCTTTTGTGGGGAGGGGGCGGGGGGAGGCAGGGACTTACAGCTGCTGCCAGGAAACAGTTTCTCAGGCTTAACCATCACAGTATGATGGTAGGTAAAAATCATAACCTCCTTTACGGGTATTCCAGATATGTTGATGGATCAGAATGTCAAAATTTTATTAACAAAAATACCAGTTTCATTACAAAATGTAGTCTAATATACCAGCATGGTGTAAGTGTGTGAGGTTTGACGTTGAATTAATTTAAGTTGAAAAGGAAACCAATCCAGGTTTTTTGTTTCTGCATGTTCTCCCACCTGGTGTTCTTGTGCTGCTCTCAGGCCAATTTGTCTTCATATTTATTGTGACGGTGTACGTATGTGTTATTATGTTAATTCACATTGTTTTTTATAAAAACCAAAAAACAAATAGCAAAAAGGAGACCACATTTTCCAAGGGGAAATACTGCCTATAAAGGAGAAGCAATGGACTGCAGCAACAGGGATTCCTTTGGTTTTGCTTCAGGAAACAGACAAGGTGGCTACCTTGAAACTTCTTCCCTTTTTCTTTGATCTAACCTGAGTTAACTGGGGTGCCTTCTTTAAATGGCAGTAACTTATTTAAGACCATAAAAAAAAAATAGGAGAGGGAGAGAGGGAGGTGATGAATTTGCTCTGTTGATATCTGCAACAAAAGCATTGCTATCTGCTGTCAAAGTTCTTTGGGTAAATCTGGTATCTTTTATTAGACCAACTCAGATAGTTGGAAAATACTTGATACCAGATTAAACCAAAGAATCTTGTCTGCCTATGTCCTTAGACTAACATGGAGACAACCTATACCCCTGCAATCTGCTGTCAAAACTTGCCTTGAATTTCAGAATCACAAACATTTTAAGAGGCAAATAGAGATTGTGTACATTAATCAGATAGTATTGAAGAATACTGTAGTGTTTACTGATTTAAGGGGGTAGAGAAACCTGTGTTTCAACCCAGATGCATCATTTGTCGTCATCTCTTTAGATTTTTGTATTCACATCAGTTATGCAACTACTGCAGCCATCCCTGGATCTATGTTGCTGGGAAAATGGTTCATTCCTAATGATGCCTAAATCTGACTGTTTCATATCTCTGCCACTTCTTTTCCATATGTAGAATGGGGAACATTTTTACCACCTTTGTAAAATGCTCTAGAATGTAATGTCAAAAAGCACCATATAAAGTTTGGGTTATGGTTTTTATGATGGTTGCATTAAAACACTTGCAGTGTTGTTGATTAAATGATCTTTGACTTTTTTCCAGCTAAACATCTCAAGTCAAAATACACTGCAAAACAAGCTGTAAATTTTGTTTTGATCATTGGCAGTGCATAAATATTGGGATTTGTTGCCATTGCTGTTAATTGGGGGGGAGGAGGGAATAGTTCTATTTTGCTGCTAATAGCAGCATCTGATTTGAAAGGTAATAAATAGCACTTTTTGGATAGATGAATGAAGTGTTGAAGAGTAAGAGAAGAACCCCTTTTAGTAGTACAGGTGCCTAGTAAGTGCTAGCTTTTATTATTGAGAGAGCAGTTTAAAATTACATTAATTTATATATGTGTATATAGCAGTCACATACTCTATAGCTGTTTATCCATGGAGAACCCTGTAATTTCCTCTCCCTGCCTGCTCCAATGAACATAAATACTGATTAATTTTATTCCCTTAGTATGAAACACGTTCCCATTGGGTCAACACCTTTGTACTGCTATACCTTTAAATGCGCAGCATCTGTGACTTAATATTTCTGATAGAAAACCTGCAATTATAGGGATTTTTTTACAATTTTGGATATCAAGCATCATTTATAATCATCCTTTAAGCAAAAAACAAACAAACAAATGTAACCCCCCCCCCCAACTAACCTAAAATGCAGATGTTTTAAAACATTTATTTCATTTTGGTTTTTGAATGAAGAATGAATGAACGTCCACAAAAGGATTAGGACAAATTTAACAAACTTCCATCTAAATCAGATATGTCCCAGGTATCTTGAAGATGCTTTGTTGTTCTGTTATAACAATATTCAGGGGTCTTTGTTCTCTTCCTCTTCTTTCCTTTCATTTTCATTCCATGCATGTAGTGTGTGTGTGTATATATGTGTACTAGGTATGTATACACAGTACTGTGTATGTGTTTAGGTTCTATACCACAAGTCCACAATAAGTCCATATTTAATAAAGTATTTGCATAACTTTTTTTAACATGGCCCAAAATGTACTTTTGCCCTAAGACGTATGTTGGGGTGATATTGGCTTGTAAGTCTCTAAAACAGATAGGCATATCTTTTAGTCAAGAGCTACAACATTTGTTCAGTTTCTACATTACATCAGGATACAATATTAATTTTGTTATTGGTTTTATATTTTTAAGTAAGTTTAACCTTTAACGTGATAAAAGAACTTCTGGCATTCCTTGGGGAAAAACTGAAACAATTGATTTTTTTTTTTTTTAGCTTTTAGTGATGGCAGTGATCATTTTAAATAAAGCTCATGATTTCTGTTATCTGTGATAAAACAGATTCATAGTAGTTTGGGGTATAGAGCTATAGACATTTAAGTTGGTTTGTAAGTATATGTATATACAATTTTTCCTAATAGAATGGAACAGTTTTAATGTTTTTAATGCTGAATTCTTAGATCAATGCATGTTTTGATTTCCCCTTAAAGTATTTATTTAAAAAACAAACCAGATGTATAAAGTTAAGCTGGCAAAAATCTGTTTAATATCATGGACACATGCCATCTTAGAGCGGGAGAGGAGTATTCAGGTATGTCTAGCCCTCTATTTGTAGCTAATGCTGTGAGGGAAGACCAGGAAAAGTCAAGAATTAATTTAAAGAAGAAATACTCCTAGTATTGAATCTGGAATTATATCTGTTAGTAAACTATTACCCTTGCATTAAGAACTATGGGAAGGTTTTGTTTAATCCTTCCATTTAACACTTCATATCTTTACAGTCTGAAATAATGTATAAAAGTAATAGAGTTGTGGGTACCTAGTATCTTAGCATGGTTAAAATATTATGATTGTGATAGACAACACATTTCTGTCACTAGGTCTTACTGTATTATCACATTTTTCTGTTTAAGGGCACAGTTTGATTTTGATCTTGCATAATTCTTTCAGAAATATATTCTTTTTGTTGTCCTGTTTCTTTTCTTGCTTAACCTCTCCTTTCTTTTGTAGGTCACTGCTGTTTTGTCTTCTACTGTTTTAATTCTTTGCTTTCCATTTTCTAACTTGTCTAGAGCCTAGAAGAAGAAATAACATCAATTTTATTTAGTAAAGAGGGCTTTTCCACTAGCGTGAAATCTACCTTCTCTTCAGCCACGATATGGACACCAGAGGGCACTGTTGTGAAAGATAATGTACCTTCTGAAATGCTTTCTGCCTCACCCTTCTCACAGCTGCCTGAGGTGCTTTTTTGCTTTGTTCCCCCCCCCCCCTTGTAATGCCACATGTAGAGGAACTGAGTTTTTTTCAGAACATCAGATAAAATTTGCTACATGAAGTTTCAGCATCCAGGTATTAAACCTTATGCCATATTGGATGCTGTATATTCCTAAGACTCTAGTTATAGATAGATATGGAACAAATAGATTTGCCATGAATGCATATTAAGTTAAAATTAATAGATGTGGACTTCAAAAGTGGTTAAACAATTATATAAAAGTTAACTTTTTTATCACAGTCTGATTTTTTTTGTCAAAACATTTCAGCGTATTGTCACCTCTCTGCAAAAGAGGAACTTGGCATAGTGAGCTCAGGGTCTAGTCCTGTATTTGTAGCACTCGGTTTGTTGATTCCTACTTTTGGTTCACAAGGACCCTATACACGTTATACTTAGAAAGATTAAAAAAAAAAGAAAAGAGGCCAGGATTAAGTCACAGATGGTGTGCTGACTTCAATTAAAACAGGGGTAGGCAACCCTCAGGCATTTTACTTGGCACGTGCACCTTAGGCAGAATGACAGAGAAGGAGCTGGGGCTGTGCTGCCACAAGAATTGGACCTGTCATGGCTTACCCACCATCTACCCTGGCATGCTAGCATCTTACAAGTTGAGGTTGCCAGTGTGTTTTGGCACTTTGCCCCAAAATGTTGTCAACCCCTGAATTTAAAATATATTTGTGCTTTCATGAGTTTTTCTGAACTTGAACATTGCTTCTTCAATGCAAGTTTTGTTTAACTGTCATGGTATTATAAAGTGAAAGTACATTTTTGGCCTATTATGTCAACGCAGACACCCATCACAAATCATTTTGTCATGATACAAACACTAACAAACTCACCATTTGAGCTATCCAAATGAGAGCCTGTTAGGATCTTTTTTATAACACGCCTTAGATACAGTAACATAATGCTACTTCTTTTTATTACAGTATATAAATTAAAAGGAGCTTCCAAATCTTATAACTATAAAAACTAAATAAAGTAGGAAACTAAGGGGAAAAAGGTCTGCCTGCAATAAAATTAAAAATACATGCCATATTTAGTATGTGAGAGCTGATACATGGTAGGATAGTGTATGAAGAAATGTTTTTTTCCATTTATGCAATAATTGCGTACGTTCTTACTGCTTGATTTAATTAATCTTAAGGAAATTGATTGTTTTGCCAGGTTGCATCCTGGACCAGCATTAGTTGGGGGGTTTTTTCATCTTTTTGGTAATTATTTTTTTTTGAACATCACCAATTGGGATAACTTTTTTAATGGGCGCCTTAATTTAGGGTGCACAATTTTTCAGTGGGAACCTTAGTCAATGGATTGGTTGTAAGAAACCGCATAACTGAAGATTCTGTGTGGACATCAGCATACCCATCTGTTCTGGGGAGGTACGCATTTTGAACTGAGCTTATGTTGACAATACTGTGTCAACAATGGATATGCAGATCCTTTGTCTCACTGTGTTGTCTACGCAATGTTAAATGTTTGGTGTTTAGAACACTTATTGATTTGTGTCCTCTGGTTGGTTTTTGTTTCACAGAAAGTTGGTCCCAGCACAGAAGGGCCTTGCAGTGGAGCCAGAAATGCTGATAAGGTTCTTCTGTTTTTTGTTTTCCCATAGTACATTTGGCTCTGACATTTCTGATCCACCTTCATTCTTTCTTTCTTTCTTTTTTCAGTTAACCATCACAGTCATCTTAGTCCTCTTCATGACATGAACCAACCATCAGTTAATTTTGTTTCCATCATTTTGATTTATTTATATACTGTACTTTTGTTTTCCTCATCCATGTTTTTTGTGCAGAGTTCACATGAGACTCTGAGCGTAGTGGAGGAGAAGAAACGGGCAGAGGTTGGGATAGAAGAGACAGTAGTCATAAATGAAATCAATGAAGGGAAAATACAAGTTGCCGTTGATGGTGGGGAGCCTTGTAAGGTGGAACGTCTGTCAAAAAAGGACTCCGCATCAACATCATCGGAGAGCAGCAGCAGTAGTGAGAGTGAAGATGAAGAGGTAGGAGAATACCAGCCACACCATCGAGTCGCAGAAGATGTCATCAAGGAAGAAAAAGAAGACAATGAAGATGCTAAGGAAGTGGAAGGGTGTACAGCAAAGATGGTACAATGTGTGGAATCTGTAATAGAGGGCAGTAAAGAAAAAGTTTCAGTTGAGCATGCACTAGTTGCAGAAGAGAGTTTGGTTGAGGGAAATGCAGTTTCTGGAACTCCAGAAGAGAAGAGTTTTATCGAAGAGGCAAAACAAGACCTGAGAGAAGAGAGGGAGGAAGAAAAGCTCAAAATAAATGGAGATCTCTCTCACATTGGCATTGATGTCAAGCCACAAATAATATGTTGTTCTGAGGTAAATGGTGGAACAGACCAAGAAGTAGATTATGTAGAGATGTTTCTTAGGGTGAAAATATACCTGCCTTTCTTCTCCTATTCTCCCAGCTCTTCAGATACTCACCAAGATTGAGATCTTATGGAAGGTGGAAACCACTGATTTGCAGTGAAACTCTGCCTACTTCAGTCATGGTTTCTGGCCTTTTGCTGCAACTGGAGAAGAATCACCAGTAAAGCAAACCTTCCTACAGCTGTACCATCTTATTTTTTTTTCCTTATTACATAATTTTTTTGCATGTTTTTAATGTTTGCAAGTCTTGTTTATTTTGTTAGCTGTTTTTAACACATCTGTGACCTGTATGTGTAACTGGAAAGTCCAATTTAGTTTTGTTCAGTTTTTCTTCCTGTCCAGTTTTCTTTTTTAAAATCTTTTCCCCCCTTTTTCTTTTAAAAATTATTATGAATGTGCTGAATGGAATCGGTATAGACCCAAATTGCTTTAACTAATAAAGAGAACAAGATTTTTGGGTAAATCTGATTAGTCCAGCTAAAATAATTGGAAAAGTTCTTCTTTGCAAGCTTTCAGGTACAAACACTTTTCCTCAGCCTGAAGAAGGGTGTTCATACCCAAATACTTTCAAAGAAGAATTTTTCCAACTATTTTAGATGGTCTAATAAAAGATATCAGATTTACCCAAAGAATCTTGTCTGCCTATGTCCTTAGACGAACATGGCTACAACCAACACCCTTTAACTAATAAAAACACACAACTTGAGACAGGTTCGAGCATAAGGGAATGGGGCTTTATTGTTTTTTTCGGACATGATACTGGGCATTTAATTAGCAAAATGCACTAATTAAAAGTCATTAGAGTTAAGTGCCCATTCAGATGTGCATTTTTAGGTGCCTAATGCATTTAAAAATCTGGCCGAATATAGCACATACCACATTGTTTTAATTGCTTGCAGAGTTTTGCTTTGTCAGTATCTTTTTCTTCCCAAATAGATGTTGATATTACAGACATCCCTTTGTATACCGGGAGTTACAATATCTTTTCAAAGATTTTTTCAGAGGAAACCATTGGTATTTAAGCCTAGTAGTTAAATAGCTACATACCCTCTAAACCCCAGAAGTAACAGTTTTCTGTTTTAAATTAACATTAAAACTAATTAAATGTTAGAAATGTCTAGAAATTCTAGCTTTATTTCCTGTTAGACCAAGTAACAGATGGGCACTCGTGGAGAATTCATATAGAGAATTCTCTATTTCAAGGCAAGGCTTATTTTTTACATATTTACTGCTTTTACTTTAACACTGGCAACTTTTGTGTGATGGAAGAACTGATAGCTAAACTGATACTCCTTCCCATTTTCCTAAGTTTAAGACCAATTATTTATCCATTTCAGCATGTGTTGTTCATTGATACTTGAATCTAAGATGTAGCATCAAAGGTTATTCGAATCTTCTGTCCTAATTTAGGTGGCTAAAAGGTCTGGTTATTCATTTTACTTCCTTATTTTTGTTTTGTTTTAGGAGTTTTTGTTGCAGTTGTTTTTGAGTTGAGAGAGACATGCTTAAGTGTTTTTAATTGCCTTTTAGGGTTTTGGTCATATTTTCTGTTAGCTTACTATGCAAACCTTAGCCATATGCCCTTTGGATTGATTCTTGCCTCTTCCACCACAGCCTCCGGTAGTAAAAACAGAGATGGTGACCATTTCAGATGCTACACAGAGAACAGAAATCTCCACCAAGGAAGTTCCAATTGTCCAAACAGAGACTAAAACCATCACATATGAGTCTCCACAGGTACAGGAGTTGGTGATCTTTTATGATGTTATTTACAAATTGGTCTTTTTTTTTTTTTTAAACCTTATTCTTGGTCAAATTCAAGAGAGATGACGATGTAAAAATGCTTTAAGCAACGTTTTTCATATAGGGCCTCAGATTATATTGTGACTATGGAATAATGGAATTACAACATGTAGATAGTGATGTGTCACTTAAACTGTAGGGGTTTTTTTTAAAACTGCCCTTAAGATCCTGAAGAGGAACAGTAAGTTTGACAAATTTGTCAACAAGAGATAAATATTAAAATGGTCTGTATGACTCAGTAGACAAAGTGCCTTTTATTTTAGAGTGATCTATAAAATGTAAACAAAACCAGTGTCTCGTATAGTTATTGTGTTGACCAACAATGCCTCACAGATAGCATGGGGAGAAGAGTACTCAGATGTATCTGTTCTAAAAAAAAATTTTCATTTGAACTGAAGTAGAATGATGTAGGTGTTCAGTGCTGAAGCTTGCATTGACTTCTTTTAGTGAAAAGTTCTAAATCCTAAGGTATGAAAATACAACTTTTTCTTCCTTTTCAAACTACTCACAGCTTGATGGCAGTGCAGGTGTGGATGCTGGTGTACTGTTGAGTGCGCAGACTATTACATCAGAATCTGTTTCTACAACTACAACTACACACATCACTAAGGTAAAACCAGTAACTTCTCTGTGCATTGAAACTATCACTATATAAATATGCTTTATGTTGGTCTTCTTAAGAGCTGCTATTCATCATCAAATGTGCAGATCACTGAAAAAAGGGGCCTTAAAGGCTAGGGGCAGATATTGCATTTGTCCCTGGATAAGTTAAGTTGTGCCTGTTTGTGTCCTGAAACAGGCCAGCCCTGTGATTTGTGTGTACACGCATTGCCCTTCTAATCAGGGTTTAGTAAGCAGCTGAATGTGCTACTGCTTATCTGTCATTGATTCAGTAAGGCAATCCCAGGGTAACTATATAGACATACTTTGTAATATCCCAGGACAAACTTTTACTATCTCTTATCTGGGAAACTTTTTTAGGATTTATCCTGGGACAACAGACGTGGATGTATCTGAATGATTGAACTTTGTTTGTCTGCAGCCAAAATGGATTGACCCAGCTTCCCATTTTCTGATGGATACCTGACACTTTTAAATAAGGGCTGAACATGACATTGCCTATGATCCAGAGGGAGAACTAGGGAAAAGATGGGGGAAACATTGTTGGATTTTTCAGTAGATGAGAAGTAGAGGAAAGCAGAACTAAGCTTTACAGGTTCTCCTTTCTACTCACTTCTCAGTGTTTTCTGGGAATTCTTGCAGGAGAGGACATAATATGATTGGAGTCTATAGACACCTTCTAATGCAGGGGTCAGCAGCATTGGGATTTTGGGGATTATATTGATAGTCTTTTCTGGGGTACCTTTGTAAGTAAAGCCAACCACTGGGGGTCCCTTTTATCATATGTTACTTTAGGAGCTTACATGAATCCAAGTCCTCAGCTTTAAAAGACAATCATGAAACTCAAAAGACATTTGGTCTGTTTCTGTTTCTATCCTGTGTGGTGTTTTTACATTCCCTTCCTCCATAAAAGCATGTTTTCTTTACCTGCTATTTATGGAAACTTTTTTTTTAATGGGCGGGCATGCAAATGATAGAGTTAGTATAATTTTGATCACTTACTAACAGTTTTAAAAGGGAAGCACAGGAATAATTACAGGTAATGAAAAAGCTAAAAGGAAGGTAAAATATAAAAGGTACAGGTTAAATTTTATTTCAAGATGAGGAAATTCAGTTTGTGACTACCTATGCCAAGATTCAGGGTTTATAAAATGAGTTTTGGAATATATCCTAAAGGAAGAATAATTTATTGACAATAGATCTGGAAAGAAGGGTTTGGAACATTCTTGAACGAAGGTCCTGCAGAGCAAACTGTAGACTAAGCATTTTAAGGAGACATTAATTAAAATCCCTTCTTTGATTTCCTGTTCTTTTCAAAATTATTAAAAAAAGACTTTAGAGAAACATTTGAACCTCCTGTTTTAAATCAGTATCTGATCCTGTGCATATGTGCAGCTGTAAGAAAACCTATAAAATGATGGACTTTTTTTTGGAAGCAACCATTTCAAAAGTTTTGAATCAAACTTGTTTTCATGAAATGACCAATTCAGTGAAGAATAGGATAGCAGTCTTGAAACCAGATTTTCCATATTTTCATTAGCAGCCTTGTCATAGATATTGGTGGATTTGTGGATGGGGTTCTGAATTCTTGATTTATTGTTTGAAAGTCTTTCATAACAATCTTCAAAGAATTACATGTTTATAAGAAAAATCTTTTAATCTGATTATCCACACAGGTGTATATCTTATAGCATCTTCCCTTCTGGCTGGATCGTCAACTGTTTTAAACATTAGGGTAATGAAGAAGCAGGGTAAAAGGGGTAAAGGTATTTCATCTGAGATTTTGTAATTAGATAGCAAAGTTCATGAGGCAAACACACACAGGTAGATCAGGAGAGAGAAGCTTTGCACTAATACTGAAGAAATTTTGTGCAAGAGCTGAGAAGATGTGTTGATATGTATCACTACTGTTTCAGGAGACTTGTAATGTGTTCTGATCCAGGTCTTGATGAAAAAGACCTGTGTCTCTGACCAAACAACTACCTTTAAAAATAACCTCAGCCAATATCTGATGATATTCTCTTCTGCTTCAGTTCTTAGACAGCTTCTTGAATGGCACTGCAGTCCAATTAACCACATTATTAAAATTGGAAAGGACAGCTAGCTTTATGCGGAATAATTTACTATTCACTGCAACCCTCCAACACCAAAGTTTTGTTGCTTTAGTGTGCTAGAGATGAAGCACGTAAGTGGTTACCACTCTCCTCTCTAGTTATATGGAATAGTCGTAAAGATTAATTAATTTTTTTGTGTGCCATCTGCAGACAGTGAAAGGTGGGGTATCAGAAACAAGGATTGAGAAGCGCATTGTCATTACTGGAGATGCAGATATTGACCATGACCAGGTGAGTACCTACCCTCTTCTTTACTAGGGTGTGTCAATCGTGGTCCTCTAAGATCAATGACACTAAGAAAAGGAGATATCAAGTGAATTCCTGGGTAGGGACCTACTCAAATTGCAATTTTGTGAATTTTGTAGAAATTGCAAAATCAGCCAATCTTGAAATCCACAGGGGGGAAAAAAAACCTTATTAAAAATAGTGCTGGCTCCCCAGTGGCAGCCAGCAGTCCTGCAGGCCATGCAGCCTCACATGAATGGGGCTGCCAGCATTAAAACAAGCAGGCAAGATGGTTGCAACTCCTGCCCCTCATCACTGATTGGTTGAGAGGGCTGCTTATCATGCCAGCCCCACTCCCTCCACCAATCAGCAGTGAGGGGCAGGGCCATTTGATGGACAGCCCTTTTCACCCGTCAGTGGGGGACACCACAAGAAGCCCATGAAAATGGCTTTGGGGCTTAGAATTTGCCTGTGAAATTGGCCAGCCCCCACCTCAAATTCGGTAGACCCCTGTTCATAGGAGCGGGTGGATTCTGTTATATCAACTTATACCAGCTAACGTACTTCATGAAAAAAGTATCTGTGTTGCAGCTGAGAAGAGGAGCAGTCTCTTTATGTTCCCATTCTTATCCACAGTGGAAGCATTCCTCCTCTCTAGGTTTAAACAGCTTATCTATGTGAAAGGGACTCAAATGGCTTGTTACTACTTTTTTCCATTTGAAAGGAAAAGCTGAATGACAGCCCTACCACCATAATGTGCTGGGAAACAGTAATCTAAACAAACCATAGTTCCCATTTCCATGTTGTCAATATAGTAACACAGCCCTGTCTTTTGAGAGAGAGTACAAGTTTTGCAGTACGTTAGGACATACTGATATTTCCTTTTAAATGTAAGAAAACAATCAATTTAGATTCACATGTATTTGCAAAAATATGAGCACAGGCCAACTATATCTTAATTGTGCATCTCTCTGAATCATGCATGCATAATTTAATCTTCATTTGCACAAAAAACTAGTGCATGCATTCATTTTCTTGAGTTAAAATTTGAATTTACCTGTCCAGGAAAAAGACTGACTTTGAATCTGTTTCTTGGAGTTGTGATAACTCAGACAATGTGCATAGCTTTTTATTTAAGAATCTAGGGTGACAAAACTGAAATAAAAGTTAGTTAGCCATCACTGGGTTTTTTGAAGAAAAAGTCTGCCCTTTATATCACGAGACAGTAAAGCCAATTGTAAATTGATGCTGAATACGTAAATATACAGAACAGAGTTTTAATTTCACTTCTTAATTGTAATGTACTCAGGACTCTGTAAATTTAATTTCAGATTTTGATGCGCCTGTAGCAAGTGGATCATGACAAGCTCAATCTCTCCTTGAAGCTTGTAATTAAATGGCAGAGCTATTTAGCATTAGGCAAGGGTTATATCTACTGACACTCATTTAATGCATTTGGGACATGTGAAAAGGTCAAACGCTACCTTTGCTTTTATAAAACTCCATTTACTGCTCT
Source organism: Caiman crocodilus (assembly GCA_030014935.1). Classification (NCBI taxonomy): domain Eukaryota; kingdom Metazoa; phylum Chordata; order Crocodylia; family Alligatoridae; genus Caiman; species Caiman crocodilus. The sequence goes on along the minus strand of JAGPOW010003642.1, from coordinate 101,678,819 downwards.
CCATTCCTTATCCTTACACAAAATAAACAATTATGAAGCAAAAAAATAAATTGTAAGAATTGTAAGTAATACAGAGAGAATTTTTCACACTAACCTTAAACCCTCTGTTTAGCTTTTGGCTACTTGTGGAACCTTCTACTAGAGGCTGACCCTGCAGTGGATCTGTGAATTTCATTTTGTTCATTTGGCTGTTGGCATTGTCCAACACATGAAAATATTCCCAAACCATCAAGATTTGTTAGAAAGCAAGTATTTCTAACATTCACTTTTTGTATTAAAGATTTCAGTTGCTCTTCCTTGCAGAGAGTCTGATAGAAGTCTTAATTTTCACATGTGAGTAATCCTTTCCTTAGAAATCCTTGGTTGTACTATACAGATTACATGGGGTGCATCTCAAAATGTAAAATACTAATAAACCTATTAGGATGAAAATTGACAGCAAGCATCATGTGGCAGTAGGGAAGTATACCCCTTATTTTGCCATCGAATCACCAAGATTTCTTTTCAAACCTTAATGTATGTAATGTAATGGTAATGGTGATGTTGCAGCTGTGACGTTCCAGAAAGTATGCCTGAGACAGATTTCTTAGGGTGATATCTTTTATCGGACCTTAGAACAAATGTTTTGCATTTGAAAGCTTGTCTAACTCATTGGACCAAGTGTGTAGTTGGGATAGAGTTGGACAAGCTTTTGAATGTAGAATATTTGTCCTAAGGTCCAATAAAAGATATCACCCTAATAAATCCTTTTTGAATCTTGGCATTCTCTCTTGATTTCTGCTTTCCCTGCCCTACCTCTCCATCTCTTTCTCCTCTCAGACTTTTTATTTCTTCTTCTCCCTATCACAATATGATTTTGGAAAATATTGTTCATTCAACCTGTAGCCCTTCAAGGTGAGATGCTTGTTTTACTGCACCCTGTTTTCTCTTTTAGGGTTTTCAGTATTTTTTTTTTTTTTTTGGTCACCCTTGCCACTAAGATGACTGGATTTATGATGGCTTATGAAATACCACCTCCAGCTCTTCCCTCCTGCTTGGTTCCTCAGCCCTCATCTGTGTTTATTCACTGCTTGTGCAGAGCAACACAGTTCATTGAAATAAGATGGTCTTGGCTATGGTTCTTGACTAAAATATGAAAAACAAGCTCTTTTGCCTCCTATGCCTCTCTTTAATGTTGTTGTGCTCCTCTAATATGGCCTTATGTACGAGTCCTTTAAGTACATTTCTTAATAAAACAAGATTTATTGAAAACACAAAGGAATAAAAATAAATGTTTCATTGTTCCTGAAGGTAAATATTTTGACCTGCCTCAGTGAAGTTTTGCTAAATCTAATTTGCACTTCCCTCCTGTCCTCCACTTACAACTTACTGATTTATTGATAGATATTAATTAGTCTGTCATAACTATTTTAGAGTATGTTGAATGAAGGAGTCAATGCAACTTGGATTATTTTAATCAATTCATAATAAATGGAACCATCTCTTTGTGTTGCTGTCTGCTATACCCATGTAGCATTACATCCTAATATCAACTACATCAATAATTTAGTGTTTTTCCAAGATATTGTGGAAGGGTCAACAAATGATGAGAACCCTAGAATAGGAGAAATGGGAAATGTAAAGACATATTGCTAATTAAGATTTCCTAAATCAAGGATAAGCTTAAGCATTGGGGAAAATTAATGCATATAGAAAATCAATATGGTCCATTTGCTTCCTGGATTGTGCTGCAGAGGACCCTTAATTTAGTTTATTTTTTCTATACTTACAGTACACGAAGATTTCTTGTTGCATGCAGTGAGCCATATTAACTACTGGACAATTCCTTGAGTTGGTCCTCTGGCTTTTGAAAATCTTATTAAACTATTTATGCTTTTCTTGCCAGATTGCATACTGCGTACACAGAAATACCCAACCCAAGGTTTTTTGAGTGGGAGGAAATACTTCTAGGTACCACTTGCAACTCAAAGTTTTCCTGTGCTTATTTTCCCAATGTACTTGTAGTAAACAACACATCAGAGTAGATTTCATACCATCTTGGCTTTCCAAGGTGAAATTTGGGCCGGGACTCATGCAACTTAGGCTTTCTGCAACTTAGACCTGCTGCATTCAAGGTTTTCCCTAAGGTATCTATAGAAACTGTTCAGCAATTAGTGATCGCATCTAGGAAAATAACTAACTTAAGTAATTAGAGTTCAAGTAAGACAGAATAGTGTTAGAAATTTTGTTCTCCAAAATGCTATTTTTCACAAAAGATGCCTAATATGCAAATAACTATCATTGTCTCTTCATGATTTTGGGATACATTTGCAGCATTTTGGGGATGCATTTTGCTGTGAGTTATAGAGAACAGGCATAAGGTTTTTTTTTTTTTTTAAAGATTCCCTTTTTCTTAGGCAAAAATGAGATTGTCCTGCATAGTTGCTAGCTAATGTGGTTTCTTTTATCAGCCATCATATTCATGTATTGTCCATGTGGTTGCTTCAGTGAAATATGGTATTGAATAAAATACTAATTCACCTAGCCAGTAAAAATGCTGACTTTGAAAAGTGGAGAATAGGAAAATTAGAAACCCAATAATCTGTTCCGTGGACTCATGATAGCTCGAACAACCTGCGTAGCTTTTCATTTAAGAACCCAAAATGACAAAACTTGAAGTAAAAGATATTTAGCCATCACAGAAAACTGTTTTCCAATTTAACAGCTCTTTAAACCCAAGGGTTTCAGTCCTGAACGCCTATTAAACTGAGTGTGCTGCTTTTGGATTCTCCAGATCAGACCAAATCTTAATGTAATTTTACTGTTCCGCAACTAAGCCTTTCCAATATGTTTGTAGGCATTGGCACAGGCAATCAAAGAAGCCAAAGAGCAGCACCCTGATATGTCTGTTACAAGGGTAGTGGTACATAAAGAAACTGAACTTGCTGAGGAAGATGAAGGATAAGTTCAAGGTAAGGAAGCCTTACACTATCAAGCAAAATAGTGCAGGTAAGCTTGAAATACTAAGGCCTGTTATGTAGGTGGTTATTACTCACAACTGTCCTTCAAGCAAAGTATAGTTTGAAAGGGAACTTCATCTCTTTTTAGCATGTATGGTTCAGTTTTTTAATAAGTGCTCAATAGATGTATACATTTTAGTATCAGTGAAGATGGATACATTTGAACAGCAAATTACCTCAAACACAAGATGCAATGCAGCTTTCAAAAGACTTGTAAAATTCATTTTCAGTCCTAATTTCAAATTTCGTACAAAAATCTTCGTTCACTTTTTACAGTGTTTACTTTTAGCATCCCATTAAGTTATCTAACTTTGTGTTAAGACATGTACCTCAGGTAATTTATGCTCAATTTGAAATATGGGAGCCCTCTCTCTGCTCCTTTGTGTAACTGATTTTGTTGGTAGTTAAAAGATTATTCCCACTCTCCAAATTGGACCTAATTGGTATATTTCTAGGTCTCAATCTTGCTGAAATATTTAATCTTTTTCTTTCCATCTGTGTCACGGCGGGGCCCTCAGGAGGGCCGCGCCAAGTCCGGCCCAAGACGCCCTCAATTCTTGCCCGCCACGACTTTGATGACTCTAGGTTTACGATGGGAGGCTGCCTTACTACCACCTTAGGAGTGGCGTACCGGGACCTTTGTCCCTGCGATCTCCCAGACCCACCGGGATGTTCCCCCCCCCCCCGCACCCTGTATGCTGGGTGCACCCTAGGCACCCTGGCCTTAGGGCCAAACGTGGCTCCTACCACCCCTGATACCACGTCCCAAGCCTCGCTGCTGTCCTGGACGTTGGTGTGTCAATTGTCAGT
>JAGPOW010003642.1:101650963-101668269 GCA_030014935.1 Caiman crocodilus | reverse complement strand
ATCCCTCTTGAAGTGCGGCGCCCAGAACTGGACACAGTACTCCATCTGCGGCCTGACCAACACCGCATAAAGGGGGAGGATCACCGCCTTGGACCAGCTTGAAATGCATCGTTGAATGCACACTAGGGTTTGGTTGGCCTTCCCAACCACCGTCTGACATTGGCGGCTCATGATCATCTTGGCATCAACAATGACGCCAAGATCCCGTTCCGCCCTGAATGTTCTGCCCTGGTTAAAATGGGAGAATTCTTTGTACTGCTTTGTGCTGAGATGGAAAGATCATCCCTAATTTATTCATTTAAAATGCAACCTTGTTCAGTAGGTCACAGATTACATATTTTAATGAATTTAAACTCACTATTAAATTTTGCAAACAGGTAAAAACGGTATTAGATACAACTGTGAGGGGCAAAATGTTAAACCTAAAAGTTTTGTAGGGAAAAATGTACAGTGTTTAAAACTGTATCCCAACTTATTTTTACAATATGAATGATGAAGAAGATCTTTCATCACTCAAGACTGTTTGCTGAAATGAAGATCTGTATGGAAAAATGACCTCTGAAATCTGATAAATAATGTGGTTTTAGGACCATGTTCCTCTCAGATGGTTGTATAATCTTCCTTTCCATTTTTTTCAGAAATTAAAGAGAAGCCACTCATGTTGTGACTATGAAGAACCTTGTGACCATTCCAAATTGGTAACATTACCACTACACCACTGAAATTTTCAGGTTAAGCAAGAATGACCAGACACTCAAGGTTGAAATGCCAACACCAAACTCTTACTTAACACCCCAGGTCTAAAATCGTTTCTCTACAGTCTTAATTGTATCTTTCTATAACCACTTCTTAACATTCTTAGCTTTTTTATGATGTTTTTAGAGGGGTTTTTTTTTTGTTTTTTGCACAGCTATTTGCCATTTTTATAGCTGTTTCTGGATCATATGAAAGTGAACAAAATGTATTCTGGTAAACACTGTTCACTGGAACAGAAATGCTTGTGCAGAATGGAGAATTTTTGACTAATTTAGAGAGTTTTTTTTCCAAATATTTCAACTGAAGTCTTACTGGAGAAACTTACAGATTTTTTTTCAGAGTATTCAGGTAAATATACTTTATCAGATAACACAAAAAGGACTTTTATAAAAACAAAGCATTTCTTATGATTTGAAAAAAAATAGATTTTTTTTGACTGGATTGATTTACACTGATACCTTATAACTCTTTTGTTTCTGAAGCTCTCCCCCTCTCCACGATACACAAGTGGTGGTAGTCTGTAGGGGAGAGAGAGAGTTATAATGAAGTTTCTACCGACTGGGCACTGTGTTTAAAAACTTTTGCACTTTGGTGCCAATGCTCAACACTTTGGCTGACACCATGTCATCTGCAACATTCCAGATAAGGAAGGAAGAAAGGGCAAAAAAAAAAAAAAGTCTTTTCTCCCCTTCCAGTAAGAGATTATCTAGGCCGCTTAAAACCTTAGTGCTTTTTTCTTAACGTGTCCAACATTCAGCACTTCCATTATTTGAATACATGTGTAGAACGCTTGCTTTCTATTAAATCACATTGTCTACATGTTGGAACTGACATTTCTTTTTGAACAGGTATATCTGTTTGTCTACTGAGTAATGCAGGCTTTTAGGATACAGCAGAAAAAGTGTGGGTGATATGGGCCTGTTCTTATGTAGTTCAAAAGTAACACCATTTGGGCTAGCGACAGAAATTATGCATACATCCAATATAAGCGACTGGAAACTTGTTCAAATTTGCAACACCAACAAAAGTTCAGTGCACATAATCAAAATGGCCAAAACCAGCTTAAGATAAACCTGGATAGATGTAGTATCTAGACTTAACTGTTCAGCTTAAATTGGTTTATTTGAACTTTTGTTCCATATCTCCTCCAGATTTAAGTTAACTCAGTCTCCCAGCATCCCAGGATGGTTTGCACCCCCTTGCAAACTCCCCTCTTGCTTGATGGGCAGGCTAGCCTTGGCCTAAGCTGCTGCTTCAGCAAAGAGGCATGCTCTAGTGCCTCCCAGCTTCTGGCCTGGACCACTGCAGATGTGGCTGCATTTCTGGAATCAAAAGTGAATGTCTGTTCACTTGCTTATGAATTCAATCTGTGCAGCATAGACTAGCCTGTGAAGATTGAATCAATTCAGCCTTGGGCTTTTTGACCGTCTGTACTTAGCCCAGATGATACTGCCACTGAAGAATACCTGCTGTTCAGTTTTTTGGGGGGGGTTGTGGGGGGGAGAGGTTTGCTGATTACTCTGTGTATAGTTAAGATGCCAAATTAGATTTATAGCTGCTTGAAGTTGTATTAAGTGATATTTGCTTTCTGTAATACTGTTATAAAATAAAGTTTGTTTATTCTCTACATACGTCATTTTCCTTGTTTGTGATATTAAAAAATATCCATGTTTGTCAAGGAAATAACTAAATTGAACTGGAAATGATCAGAAAATAACTGGAATTAAGAGTATATGGCTACAAGACATTTCCTAAAGAGTGAAAAGGTTATTGTAGGGTTAGTATTATCTAATTTTTGGACAGCACATTATTGAATACTCTTAGCAACTCTGCCCTGTAGCAGAAGAGCAGTGGCTTTCATGTTTTCTCTAATGGACACTTTAATCCACATACTTCATTAAAGAAATTTACTAAAGCCAGATTCTGATACCGTTACACACATGGAGAAATACTTTAGTACACAAATGGCCCTAGTGACTTCCTTAAAAAAGGGAAACATGGTCTGCAAATAATACATTGATCATAGGACTACTTAAACATTGTTTGTTTTTTCTTCTCCAGGCAATCTTTTTAGTGCTATGCTTAGTTAAGCCTGATACGTCCTGTCAGGATTAGTGTTTTACCTAACACAATCTGGATAGCAAATCAACAATAACTGATATGTTAATTTGTATTTAAATTTAGGTTTTATGATTTTAGTACTTGTCACAATATGTTGAGAGCTGGTGAACTATCTAATCTCATTTCCCAATCTGAGCATCTCCACTATTATTGCAATCAGTTAAATAGTACAAACGCTTTCTTTACAGGAAAGAATGGAATACAAACACTGCACGTAAATTAGGAAGTTTGTCAGGCAGAAAGCAGCCAGGTGGGTAGTAAAGTAAGTCAAAACTGGAGATGCTTGTGTTTTTAAAGAAAGCCTATAGGGATTTTTTTTTCTTTTGCACAGCCAAGGAAGGGGTGGCACTTTTCTGAAGTATCTGTATTCTCCACAAGATTTGTGAGTATTCCTGTAAATAAGTGTTATAAAAGATGGATAAAATGTCCTAATATGTAAACTCCAGAGGGTATGTTGGTATGATCCAGTTGGAGGTACAGCTCTTTGATACTGCAGAAGGATCTTGTTCTCAGTGTCTTTCTTATTCATCTGAGTCTCTTCATTATACAATATTAAACACTACAATAGTACTGCCTTTTGAGTGTTTTAGTTTTCTTTATTTCATTCCTGGAGCTGCAAATACAATGCCTTAAAACAGTATTATTGTCAATGAGAGCTGGATTTCTTCATTGGATGGTACACTGAATCTAACCTTTCATAACTCAGACTAGCAAATTGCCCATCAAGATTGACAGACCAGTGGGGACAGAGGCCCACTCTCCCCTTCCCATCTGTTTCTCCACTGCACTGCCCCCCACATTCATCACCAGTTCAGCTTGGGCCTTGTTCCCCCCCATTCATCTTGGGGCCCATTTCCTCCCCTTCAGCTCCAAGCCCATTCCCTCCCCTCCCCTCCCCTGCGCTGTCTCTCTGCAGGAGCTGCCAGGCTCCAATGGCCTCATTCACCATGAAGGGGCCCCTGGCTGGGCCAGGTCATGGGGCCATTGGAGTTCAGCAGGTCCTGCAGAGATGTGACACAGAGTAGCTATGGAGGCATGTGGTTCACCAACCTGTGCAGAGGGCATTGGCAGCGGCAGTTGTGGGCTGCACTCGGCCTCTGCTCCCTGCCTCGCTGCTGTGGCTTTAACAGTGGTGCAACACCATATGCCTCACTGCCTGGTTCACCCAGCAACAAGTCTCACAGGGCACCATGCCGTGCCATGCCACTGTCACATCCATGGCAGCGAGTTGCGGAGCAGAGTCTGAATGCAGCCCGTAGCTGCTGTTGCCTGTGCCCTATGCACAGACCGAGGGGCCACATGCCTCCCCTGCTGTGGGGCACTGCACCTTTGCAGGAAGCCCTGGGCTCCAATAGTCCCACAACCTAGCACAGCTGGGGCCCCAGTCACTGTGGTTAGGCCCTGGCTGGGCTGGGTCAGGTCATGGGGTAAGCAGAGCCTGGCAGCTCATCCAGGGGTGTGGCATGGGGGACATGTGCCCCCCCCCCCCCCCCCAGTCTGTGCACAGCACATAGGCAGTGGCAGCTGCAGGCTGTGCTCAGCCTCTGCTCCCCGCCTCACTGCTACAGCTTTGACAGTAGCATGGCACAGTGCCCTGTGTTTCCACATGTCCCATCGCCGCTACCTTCCTACACCCCATGCATCCTGCTGCCTCTACATGCCCTGCACATCCCACCACGTATCCTGGAACCTCCACCGCCTCCCGCCACACAACCTGCTGCTTGCCCCACTCCCTGGTCCCCAACCACCCCTGCCCTCTCCTCCTCTACCTCTCCCCTCCTGTTTATGTGTTTGTTTGTCCCTAATGCTCAGGGCCAATTGCCGTTCACCCAGTAGGTGGTGCATGCGCAGTTGGCCTGGAGCATTACAGACAAACAGACAGAACTGCTAAGGCACTTATTTTATTAGAATGTTTATTAATAGTACTTTGATGTGATTCATAGAAAAAAAAAAGCTAGGCACACATTATTAAAAACATAATATCCAAACCAGCTTGGTCATAGGAAATGCTTAGGACCAAAATTTGTCCAACCTTAAAAAGTTTAAATTGCAGATTTCAAATACTGCTGTTTACTAATATAATTTACTAACTGATTCTGAGACACTATGCTAAATACTGCTAAATTTTTATCTTTTTTATTGAGTAGGGGGGTGGCCGCTTCTCGGCCATTTAGCTCGGATGAGGTGTGTATTTACATATATAACGTGTGTATTCATGCGTGTGTGTGTGTGTGTATGAAATTTATTTGTTCTCTACACATGTCATTTTTCTTCTTTGTGATGTTAACAAATCAGTGTTTGTGTCACTTAAATAACTAGAAAAGTAGATGCATATAATATGAAAGCACACAGTATAAGAGACAGCAAAAAGACTACTCCTCAGGGTATAATATCAGAGCAATGTATTTCAGTACAATTACAGACACATTTAATGAACAACTGGTCTTCTCCAGTGTCTCATTCAGGAGAAATATTGCTTATGGAGGAAAGTGACTCCTTTGGATCCTTCACAAAGGTTACTTAATAAACCTGGGTCTTTGGTAATAGTTGCAGGTCCATTTCAGATGTTCTGCATATTGTCTCCTGGACTAAAGAACATAGAAAAGAGAAAAATTCCTGTTCAGGTTCGTAGTGCTTTATAAATAAAATATCCAGATATGAAAACATGGGAAACTTTTGTGTTCTCTTTTCAGCCGTTTCTTAGAAGACATTTAAAGGGGGAGGAGATTGGAATAAACTAAAATATTAATCTTCAGAATGTTTACATTTAACAAGATGCCTTTTTTTCCTTTCTCTTGCTCCCAGTCTATAACAAAATGCAGTGCCAAATGCTTTCTGAAATATGTATCTGCTGGAGAGGTAAAGACAGATGGAAACTTTCAGTCTGGCCACATAATAAATCTTCCCTCCAAAATCCAGTTTAACATTGTTACTGTAACAGTATATCGCTAATATGAGAGTGGGCAGGAGGGTGGATTTGGTGAGGAAGTGCTGGGAGCTTGTTGGTTTTTTACATGTGCTTAGTCTGTTTAGGATTAGGCTGTGTCTGTGGTCTGCTCTAAGTGGTTTTAGTATGACCAAAATATATGTATAAGGACATCAACTTCCATTATAGGACAGCTCATTTAAGGAGATTTAAATATTAGGATTATATATATAATCCCACTATGGACCAGTGTGTAAACCACCCTGGCCCCTTGAGACTGACTTTTTTTTTTTTTTTTCCCAAGCTATGCTTGGCTTTTTGGTTTGTTTACAGTGCTGTTGGGCAGAGAAATACAATAGACTAAATCACTAGCAGCCTTGTTTTATTTTGTTTGGAACAAGGAAATTCTTAAAAAGATAGAGGATGTGATTCATCTGATACTTTGTATGCTTCCTGTAAAGTATGGGGGTAGATTAAGTCTTGATCCAAACTTCAGAATGTGATACTAGATCAGTCTCCAGAGGGTGGTCTGGAATTATCTTTTTTTCAAGGCTCCTCCTGTACTGGCACAAGCTTTTTCTCTAAAGATTATCTAGAGTTAAGAATAACTTGGTTTGAACAGGAGAGGACATGAGTGACACAATGGGCAGCATGCATTTTCTCACGTAATTGACCTTTACTGGCTATCATGCACTTTTTTTTCATATTTAGATCTAAATTATTCAGAGAGAAATTAGTTGTTTTGTTTATTCAGCTTTCATGCTCACAAGAAGGAAGCAATTGGTCTTGTGTTTGCATGCTTGGAAAGTCTGTGTAACTTGGAGGATTAATATTTAAGTCTCCTTAAATGAGCTGTCTGTGCTGCCTTGTAATGGAAGTTGATGTCCTTGGTTGCATCTCAATTTGCAGAATGGCCTGCACGGACTCCTAGCTCAGCAAGATGGAGTCAGGAGAGTAAAGATCAGAGAGAGAGAGAGAGAAATTTACATGTAAACAAATGTTGTTCAACTACTTTGTGCTCCCTTGATGCCAAATGTTCAGTGCTATGGGGAACTAAATTGAGTGTGCAGGGCTGGGCCAGGCCAAAGCATCATGGGACCCAGTCCTAGTATGTGAGACCAGGTGGGGTCTCGGCATATGTGGGCCAGCCAAGGCTGTGGAAGCCCAAACCAGGCATACAAGACGGGGAGGGAGGCAGCACAGGTCTGATCCCAGTGCATAGGGCCCAGTCTGACCTGTGGACCAGGCCGATGCCTACATGGCCAAAAGATTGAGCACCACTGTGCTGCAGGAATACAGAAAATATGAGAAACACTACACCACTCACATCATTCACTGTTTCCCAGTATACTTCTAGAATGCCTGTTAGCAATTGCATCTTAACTTCGTAAGTAAATCAAGCCTAAAGCATTTGGCTGTAGTAGACATGACCCTCCTCTCCCTCCCTCCCTCCCAAGAAAAAAGAAAGTGCTCCCTAAGGTGCATCTTATGCAAAAGAAAAAATGTGGTAACTGAAAGTTTAAAATTTATACTAGTGCTTTGAAGATAAGCCTGGAGACACTAGTAAGTTTTTCTAGGTTCAGGAGTAGAGAAAGGCAAGGAGAAAGAAGGGTGTGTATGGCACCCACCCACCACATGGTATCCACTCCATGTCCACACCACAAGCAACCCTTAGGGGATCACTCTCCAGGTGCCCCCAGGTAAAAACACAGTTGATCATTTTGTTGGTTGTTTTAAGGGGGGAGAAGAGAAATCCATTTCTATGTACTGCAGTATGTTACACACCAGAAAATATAGTAAATATCTCTCTCTCCCTCTCCCCACCCCAAGGGGTAAGGATTTTTTTTGACATCTTACTGGATAGTTGGGAGAGCTAGTGGACAACCTTTCAGGCATCAAGCATCCTTTCACAGGTCTGATGGGCATCTGAAAGCTTGTCCAACAGCTCTCCTGACTATACAGTTTGTCCAATAAGATATCACAACAAATCCTTCTCTCTACAGTTCCTGGACCACGAGGGACACAGCACTCTAGTTGTCTTACATTTTTTTTCCTAGTCATCTGGGAAAAAGGGAACACTTGTTTGTACGAAGTGGAAGAAAGGGAAGTCTGGTTTAAATCAGGACTGAGGCAACAATTTTATATGAACGTATTCAGATCAAGTTGATGCAGAATGGTTAAGGTATCTTGCTACAGCTCCAAAGCCTGAGTTCAAACTGTAAATAGATGGCTAACTATTCAGGCTGAGTCATCAAAGATTAACTGGATGTAATGCTAGACACTTGCATGCTATTGGCTGCAGAAATTGGCATGCCTCATTCACACTAGGCTGATGGACCATTAGGCTCAGGCCAATCATTTGCCTTATTCAGATCAAGCCATGATAGTGCAAACAGGTTTGTTAAGGTGCAGCAGATCCACAGAACAATCTTTATGCAGCCATCAGGGTGCTTGCTTATAATGTCTATCACAGAATCAGAGAGAAATCACCTCTGGAAGTCCCTTCCCGCCCGATCTAGTCCAATGTAATATGCTGTTTCTGCAATCAGCAAAATAATTTGACTGGTGAATATGCAAACATTTATATTTGGATTCTTGTGCTGCACAGAATGTAACTTAGGCCCAGTTTCTTCATCCCATAAATATTTGTAAACCTTTCTGATATCACCCAGTAGTTAATGTCTTTCATGGATATTTATTTGATATGTCTTAATTTGTTTGCATTGACATAAGTACAGGCTGAAAAAAAGATCTCAATACTTCCATTGGGTAGCACAGTTTTTCAGGGCAAAATAAAGAACCAGTATTTCTTTCCATCGCCCATGCTTAGTGTTAGCACATATCTGTTCAGGACCCGAGTGTAGATTTCAATATAAGTAGAGCAAAGTTAACAGTAAGAGCTTTTGAAAAATCTAAACTTTTTATCTATCTCAAAAAAAAAAAAAAAATGCTGATAGCAATTGCCATGATGAAAAAGACCTTTAAATTAGCAGGGAAATATACTCCTCCTTTCATTGCAGCATGTTTTAAAAAGGACTTTGTTTTTTCTTATGATGTTCAGACAGAGCACTTTGAAACACATAGATAACAGATAATAGGCATTGCAGGTAACTTCCAGTCTGAGACAAAGGACCAAGAGGTCAAATAGCATTCAGATTTCTCTGGCAGCTGGAACAAGTTTATTGTACTGTTCTTACTATATCTGTTACAGAGGTATGTTATAAATAAGTTTATTTCCATAAAAGACAAGAGTGAAAGCCTTTTCCAGATCTTGCATTCAGCTTTTGCTCTTCATGTTCCTTCTGCTATGGCTAAAGTTGTCAGAGCCTAAAGAGAGGCTCATATGCGAGTGACCTGACCTTCTAAAGTACTACAGAGCCAGCACCTCCTGCTGATTTCAGTTGGAGCTGCTGGTCTTCAACACTTCTGAAAATCAAGACATTTATCAGAAGCCTAAATATAGATATGGAAGCCTATCTTTAACACACTGTATCTGAGTATCCTGAACATTTTTCTACTTTTACATCAGTATAAAGTTCTAGAAGTAGTTATTTCCTAAGTAATCACTTTGCAATGTATTCTTTAGCTGCCTGTTGCAATGTTTGGTAAGCTGCACATGCAGATGTAAAGCAACTCAATGCATGGTGCATCTGAGAAAATGGAATGGCAGTTAATTGTAATTCAGTGACCCCTTGGGCATGGAGAATTTGAATGCTATTTGATTGATAGTTGCTTTCCTTGGCTTACTCCAAGGCCGACATATTTTTAGTTAAATTGCAAATACATTTGTTTATAATGAATAATAAAAAAAGGTGAAATAAAAATCTTGTGAATTTTTACAAGTTAGTTTAAAAAAAAAAGAAGTCTGTTTATAAAAGCGTTTTCTTTCAGCTTCCCAGCTAAAACTATTTGGACTGTTTTAAGATAGTTGTTGCTTCCTTCCATGGTTCTGTTTTCTGTTTGGTAGCAGGGATGACGATCTGGATTATGTGGCTACAAAGTCTGCTGCACATACTTCGTGAGTTAGGAAAAGTATACAGAAAAGTCCTTTTCAAAATTTATTTCCTGGATCTTTCTCTCTGCAAATGCCTCTGTAGTTTCTCCTCAATTTAGAAAGACTTGTCTCTTCTTTCCAATGTGAACATTTTGAAAAAAAAAGAAAAACTTCATGCATCACTCTGGTCTTGTGACTCAAGAAAAGGCCTGCTGAATCAGAGGGCTTTGCTGGCTTTTGGATGTGTAAAGTCATCTAGTGCTACCTTCTCAATGTAAGTGTCTAAGGAATAGTGAGTGGGAAGCTTTTTTTTCCAATGCTGTCTAGTAAACCAGCCAATAAAGTATATTACATTAAGTTGCAGTCAGGCCTGATGAGCTGAATAATGTGCTGTTTACTAGCTCTGCTGTGAGAAAACAAAACTGTTGTCCAGGTCTCTTTAGCAGAAGCAGCTGCTTCACTTGCACAGCTCTGTGCTAATTTCTCTCCATTTGATTTTCCCCATGGTTTCTGGATGCAGCTGATTATTTTTAAACCTGCAGAGCTGAATGCTGCTTTGGAACGTGTTCCATGAGGCAACACTCCCATTGGTGTCATTAGGTTCTTGCCCTTGATCTCTCTTGTTTAAATCTTCTTCTAAGTTTACGGTATTGGGTATAGTAATCCAGGGCAGCATCAGGGGGGCTGCGGACCGTGGCCAATTCCTCATTAACTGAAAAGGAAAAAAAGAAAGAAAGCCCAAACATTAATTTCCAATACTGAACTTTTGCATGGAGAACATAATATTAGGAGAAATTTACCCAGAATGCTGAAGGAAATCCTTCCTGGCATGAGAGGGTAATTAAGGTAATATGGCCATTGAATCCTAATTCAGATTGGCTCATTAAAGTCAAAGGAATACACTTATATTCTTTAGTGGGCTCTGAGTTAGGCCATAGTCCTTGGACAATTGTCTGGGTTGTGGTAGTTTTCTATTTACATTGCAGAAATGCCTTGGGGAGTTCCCAATCACAAAATGGGGTAAGATGGGAACCAACCAATGGGTGTAGCAACCGATGGGAAAACCTAAGAACAAAACAGAACCAATCAGCCTAAGATGCATCTGTAGCACCAACATGCTGAACTGTTGCTGCATATTTTATAGGGGAGAACTTTTGCAAGTGGAATTTGAAAAAGGACAAGGTAGTGGTTTTGTGAAAGTATATGGCAGATCCTTCCCATGCATGGAGGGCAGCATGAGAGAAAATGAGAAGGTGCTTGTTTGAAAATCGAACCTGTAGGCCTGGGTTGGAGTAATGGGGATATATTGCCAAAGGAGCTTCACCCAACTCTTACAGAATGCCTAAGGCCCTGTCTGGGACCTAATTATCTGGCCTTGGGCTAGTGGCTGAATCAGGTGACAGAATTGCAGGTCAATACCTTGGTCATAGGGCTTCCTAAAAGAAAGCCTCCTCTATGATCTGGAGGAAAATAGTCTTTGTAGGAAGAAGTGATAGAGAGCACTCCTGCAATGGCCTGAAGGGAGAGGAGAAATACCGAGAAGCCTGCAGCTAGAATCTATAGGAGCAAACAGCCAGAAGTGCAGCTCCCTGGTTTAATTCATAGCATTTTACAGAAAGCACCATGAGTTAGATTGATTCTCACAACTCAACAGATGTTAACTATTGGGTTGAGAGTATGGGGGATCAAGCTCCAATTTATAGCTGATCTAGGAGGGAAGGCTGCATCTCTCCTCCCCCAGCCCCCTCTATTCTAGCCCCTGGTTCAGTCTTGGGATGGGAGAGAGAGAAGGCAGTGGAGGGAGGTCCATTCTTCAGCTTGCTCTGGAGCAGAGGGATGGGTGGATTGGACACCGACCCCCACCCCACCTGGCCTGCCCTCTAGTACCTGCTAGAAAGGAACTCCCTCTGCTCTCTTCTCCCCGACTCCCTTCCCATTCTGCAAACAGTCAACCCTGCCAGTGGCATGAGCAGACACAAGTTAACGAAGGTGCTCTGCTTTATCATATAATGAGGGTTCAGTTTGTTGCAGGATTGGGCCCTTTTAAAGCGCTCTGCAGCATAGCATGCACTTGTGTTGGGTCATGACTATAGAGTACTTTCAGGGGACGGATCAAGTGAAAATTGCCACTTCTGTTTGAGCCTGACATGGCTTTGCTAAATTACATTTGTGTTTGGAAGAGATGTGGTGGATTAGGAAAACTGCGAGTCAGGATTAATTAACAAGGAAAAGGCATACATGAAAGGCCTGGAGACAGGCCTAGGTAAGAAATGGTCCAGGGAAATGAAGCATGGGGTTTGTCTGAGTATGTGGACCTTTTCTATTTGTATATAGGGTTGCTGCACTACAAGCCAGAATTGAGGGAGGATCCATTCCCCTGCTGCCCCCAGAAGGCTGTCAAGGGAGGCAGCCTAAAAAGGCCCTGACATTAGGGTAGAAAGTGCTTTTGAGGCTGGAATGGCAATTTCGAGACTCAGCAGGAAGTTGAACAGTTTTTGGTTTTATTGGACGTTAGTTGTACCAGAAAGGGGGAGGAGGGTCTTCATGATTTGACTGGAGGGCTAAATCTGGGAGACACTGAAACTGGCCTAGCTCAGAAGAGGAAGCAAAAGTATCTGGAGCTAGCAGCAGGGACACAGGCCTGGACTTCTAGATTCAGAAGGCAATAAAGCAATTTTGTCACAGTTCGTTTGGAAAAAATCTCACTTGTCCACGGCAAACTGAACAAAATGTATTTAATCTTTTTGTGGCCTTGTGATTCAGTCTTTATTGGATTTAAACTGGTAAGATAGAAAACTATTTCTTTCACTGACTTCTCACCCAAGTGAGTGTTTTTTATGGTTCTGACAGCTGATGTTGCTGTAACAAGATCCATATCCACAGGTGAACAGAATTTCAGTGCCTTTGATTATCTGGATAGAAATAATGATATTTACTGACACAATATTCCCAAAGTCCTGTCAGCGATATGACAGGAGTCACAGAACCAGAGGCCTGGAAGAGGCCTCAAGGTATATATTCCAACTCCTTGCATCAATACAGGATTTTTCTAAATTATTCCTGCCTAGTGCTTATCCAGCCGCCTCTTCAATACCTCTAGGAAAGGAGCTTCCACAACTTCCCAGGGCAGTTTGTTCCACAACCTCACTTTTCTCATTCACGAGAAGGAAGATTTTCCTGTGATCCAAACCACTTTCCTACAGTTTAGAGCCATTGCCCTCTGGAAAAGGAACAGTCCTTCTCCCTGTTCCTTATGGCAGGCTTTCAGATATTTGAAAACTGCTATCATGTCCATATTTAAAATCCTTCCCCTCTCCAGTCAAACATTTATAAATCTCTCAGCCTTTCCTTGTACAGCTTGCCTACCAAGCCCTTTACCATTTTTGTCATTCACCTCTGCACCCTCTCCAGCTTCTACATATCCTCCAAAAACATGGAGGCCAGAACTGCACACTGTTGGTTATGCCTCTGGATGAGGTCTTACCAGTGCTATGTAGAGTGGTGCTATTATCTTCCATGTTTTAAACTTAATACTCCTGCTGATGCAGCCCAATATACCATTTTCTTCTTTTGCAACTCCATCACTGTATCACAGCAATGATGCCCGCAGCAGTCAGTCATGGAGCCTTGAACATCAGATCCATTTTTACAAGGAAGAAATATTACTTAGAGAAACTAAGGGTTTCTTAGGGTGATACCCTTTATCAAACCATGAGGTGACCATTAGGTCACCTGATGGAGAACATCTTTCATTCAAAATTTTGTCTAACTATACAGTTTGTCCAATAAAAATGTCACCCTAAGAAATCCTTGCCTCTGCATAATAGCTGGACCATTATGGCTACAGCATTACTCATATACTACCATACTGTTATGAAACTATGGCCCAACTTATGGAGAGTTGGAATCAGCCTAATTTTGCTCCTGGGAGAGGAAAATCCTGACTAGATGGAAGTTCTGCCATAAGAGATTTCACTTTTGAAAAGTTAAGAAATACTGTGTGCAGTTACTTCAACTTCATTAGTTCCAGCGTCTTTAATAGGTGCACAAGAGACAAACAGATGTCTCATGACTAAGATCTTAATTTCAAGTAAAGTTTAATGTTAAATCCTGTTAATCACAATTATTTGACCCTCCCCCTTCATGTACTGCCATTCTACCCTCTCTCTAGGCAACACTGGTTGTTTTCCTGTAAGGGCATTTCAACACTTAAGCTTCCTGATACTGTAGACACTGGATAGCATACCAGTAATATTTTGGTATAATATCATGCTTTTGTTTGTTCATGTGTGAGAAGGCAGTTAGCAGGTATAGATGATTCTTAAGAATCAAGTGAAAGCAGACCTTATTTAGGCATAAAGAGCAGGCTTTGTTAGCTGGTAAGTTTATCATCTGAAAAAAGTACCTTGGGCTGTTTGTGTAATTGTTTTAAGAGCCTGTAGCTCACTTATTGTATGTACACAGACACTTACTACTGCAAAGTCCAAAGGTTCAGAGACGTTATAGATAATGGGAATTGAGTCATCTGCATATTTCTTTGTTTGAACTGATTTACATGAAGGGCTACATCAAACATGTCTCAGTTATCAGAATTTAGAACCTGACACATGGCCGAAACTTGGGTTGAGCCTAGGAATATGAACTGCTGTGTCCCTGGCTGGCTTTGGCAACTTCCTGGACTGGTCTCCAAATAACTTCACAAGCTTTTTCCTGCTTGTTGTGGAATGACAGAGGACTGTGGTTGCATTGTAGCCATGTGCTGGCTGTAGTATATCTGGCCCTTTCCTGCTCTGGGTGAGCTTACAGACCCTGATGAGAAGCCCAGCTCTGGCTGCTGCTCTTTTTCTTCTCTAGCTGAGGGCATGGTTCTGACTTCAGCTCCCTAGTTATGGTCTACCAGAGACTCTGGTTCAGAGTGGCAAGGAAAGCACTTCTCCTTGTGCTAGTTGTTGCAGAGTCTGAGTCTAAAGAGAAAGATAATGATTCAAGGACTCCTGATGAGCTGCTGCAGATGCAGGGCCACAGAGATCAAACCAGTACAGTGTGTGTGCCTACAGTGGCCTTAATGTTAGAGGTGTGTATAATCTCAGTTTATGTAATGAGGACACTTAAGCTTCTTAGGAAGGAATAGGGCAAAAAGCAGCTAATTCCAGGGGCCTCCTTGGGTTCAACAGTCACATGAGCAGGTCTGAGACAGACCACAGCACAACTGACCTCTAGCAATCCTTTGGAGTTAATAGATCACTCATTCCCATAGGAAGAATCAGTAGCATGGTTGTGACCGTGCCAACTGGTCACAGGCAGCTGGTATCAAATGCAACAAAACTCACTTAGCTCAGAAAAAAATTGGCAAAGAAGGAGATAGTATCAGACACAATTATTCTACAGCTATGATATTGGGGTTTTGATGAGATTTGTTGCGGTTTTTTAAATGCAGAATTGTGTGCCTGGATTATGTGAATGTGTTCCGAATACAGAGCTAGTGACTCTGGGTAATTCTTTTATTGCTTCCGTGCATTACTCTTAGAAAAATTAGGACCATCTCTGTGGGCTTGATTAATGCTCACTGGCCATTCTAAATTGTTCACTTCTCACCACCACAACTTGGTATTGTCACTTTGATTGCTTCACCATTTCTCTTTTTAACTACATATCCCCCGTTTACAATTAACACATCCTCCAGAGCAGATACCATCAAATTATTTCATGATTGTGCATCAAATATTGTATGCAGATTTTTCAAGGATGGCAGTAGTTTAGTTCTAGCCTGCTATATCCAACCTAACTCAACAAGGAAGAACACAAGCAAAAGAGGCTGTCAGTGGCTATCAGCAGCAAAAATGTTACCAGATTTCTCTGATTATCCATTGTATTTTAATAGATGCTGAAATGCAGTGGAGTTTGTGACCTCTGAGGATCTAAGGAAGCAGCTCAAGAGTTTACATTCTTTACCATGCAAAAAATATGAGGCTAAGAGATGCAACAATACTATTTAAGAATCTAAATTCTTATTGAAATTGATGGGAATTAGCTTAATTCAAAGTCCACTGAAATAAAAAAGAGTCTCTCTGTCCTGAATGTGCTATAGATTTGGCCATAACAGCTTTCATTTAAACCCAGCAGCCTCAAGTGAAAGTGGCAACACTTATAAGCAGGGTTTGAATTATGGGGGAGCTGAGTGGGGCTGAGCCCCACCACGGGACGGTCAGCCCCTGGCCTGCCTTGTGTAATTTCTAAGCAGCCCAGACTGGTGGCAGTGTCTCCTTCTGGCTGTCCCTGGCCCCAGGCCCATGGTACAGGCAGGGATCTGTGCGCACAGGCCAGATCCCAGCCAATTTCTCTTGCACACTCCCTCAAGAGTCTAAATGTAACTTGAACCCTGCTTATAAGTGCCCATATGGCTCCAGTTTCACTGGCAGCCAGGTCTTTCTAGCTAGGGACAGACATTACACATAAACCGGTTTAAGTGATGAGAAACTG
Source organism: Caiman crocodilus (assembly GCA_030014935.1). NCBI lineage: Eukaryota > Metazoa > Chordata > Crocodylia > Alligatoridae > Caiman > Caiman crocodilus. Next base: position 101,651,992 of record JAGPOW010003642.1, on the reverse strand, counting down.
ATTTAAACCTGTGACAGGACATAATTTCAGTGCACATAAACCAGTTTCAAAATGGCTAGAACTGGTTTAAGATAAACTTGGTTGAATTTAATATCAGACTTAACTATTTGGGTCAAACCGGTTTATGCAATGTCTGTTCCAGACCCCTTTCTGGTTTGAGTTAAACTAGAGTCCCCCAGCATCCCAGATGCTTTGCAGCCCTGAGCTGGGCTGTCTGCTTTAGAAAACAGGGCTGGCCCCACCCCTCTACTCCCTAGCCAGAGGTCTGGCAGAGACTGCAGGCAGAGCAGACTCTGCCTGGCTTCCTCCTGCTCTTACATCCCCACCCCCAGCCTCCCTCCTTCCTATCTCTCACAGCATAGACCCCAGCTACATGGGCCTTAGCCAGCATGTGATATATTAGCTAATGCTAAGAGGTGTCTGAGTGTGTCTCTCCAATTTCACTGGGACAGGACAAAGGCAGACAGGACAGCCCTTTATGCTGAAGGGAAACCAGCACGGGTTTGTTAAGGGCAGGTCCTGTCAGACCAACCTGGTCGCTTTCTATGACCAGGTGACCAAATCCATGGATGCAGGCGTCCCTGTTGACATAGTCTTTTTAGACTTCAGGAAGACGTTTGACACGGTCTCTCACCCCATCCTCATTAAAAACATGGGGAGCTGTGGCATTGACCCCTACACAGCTGAATGGGTCAGAAACTGCCTGACAGGGTGCTCCCAGAGAGTGGTGGTGGATGGGTCGTACTCGACCTGGAGAGATGTCAGCAGCAGGATTTCCCAGGGCTCGGTCCTTGGGCCTGCGCTGTTCAACATCTTCGTTGCTGACTTGGACGACGGGGTGGAAAGCAAACTATCCAAGTTTGCTGATGATACCAAACTGGGCTGAGGTGGGGACACCAGAGGAGAGGGAGAGGCTGCAGCGGGATCTGAGCCGACTGCATGAGTGGGCAGACAAGAACAGGATGGGATTCAACATGGACAAGTGCAGGGTGATGCATCTGGGGAGAAGCAACCCCCAGCACACATACT
>JAGPOW010003642.1:101620248-101650863 GCA_030014935.1 Caiman crocodilus | reverse complement strand
AGATAGGTACTTGGCTGGGGTCCTGTGACCCTGGCACTCGTTCCTGCCATTGGCGGGGGGTCAGACTAGATGGCCTGCTCTAGGCCCCTTCTGATCCTACAGACAGTGTCTGTTTAGGGCTTTTTGGAGTTAATCAACAGGTCAGCTGGTATTGTCCCTCCATTCCTTACTTTCTTGGAAGAAGCTGTTTAAGAAAAGCTTAAACTAATGAGAGAGGCTTTTGTTTTGTTAATGGTCTCATAAATGCTGTGTTATCAGCTGCCTGCTGGCTCTCTCACCTGCCAGGTTTGCAAACAGAATGAAGAAGCAGGGAGAGGGAGACTGTATCATCAACAGGCCTGGTCATGCCCCTCCTCAGCTCAAGACTGGAAAGAAAAGGAGTGCTGCTCTAGCACCCTACAGCTTCAAGCCTGAGCCACTACAGGCACATGTCTGCATTTCCTCAGTCCAGAGGAAATGTCTGCAACTGAAAACAGATTCAACCTAGGCAGGTTAGACTAACCTGCAACAATTGAATCAGTTCAGGCCCAGGCTTTTTTGAATGTCTGTTCCCAGCTGCTAAGATAGTTTGGGGTGGCAAGGCAGAGAATGGGAAGCCCCTTTTTTAAGTAAAACATTTACAGACTATAAATTTAATAATCAAACACACAGGACTGACTCATTCAATAGCTGAAGCCTTATACAGCAAAGGCCCAAAAGGAACTGGTCTGTAGTCTAGCCAGCCACAGTATAGTTTCTACTTTGTGGTTTGTTGTAATAAAAATGGGTGTAACCCTTTTCCATGCCTCTAGTCAGTAAAAGTGTGTGGTTTAAATGCAGTTTCAGTCTAAAATCCCAAGCTGTGGTTTTAAGCCATCCTTCAGTTGACTTAAAATGGGGCATAGTGACTTTAGAAGTGTTGGGTAAGTTTTGTCTTTTGCATCCCAGTTTCCTGTAACTTAGTATACAAAGGGAGTATTTTGTTACACACAAACCTGTCTGCCTACCCACTTGTCCCCAGGGGCTGACTCACCCTCCAAGAGCTTGATCCTGAAGTAGGCAATGAGCAGGAGGAGAAGCAAAGTCACCGGCAGGAAAATCCCAGTAAAGAGAACCCAGCCCGGTAGCTCCTTTACAAATATGAACAGTGGGCTGTCCATGGCTGGTCTTGTCCCACAGCCTTGTTGGAGAAGTTTCTCTGGCACTTTTCTGCCTTGTTCTCCTCTCTTTTGCTCTACTTCCACTCTCTGCCCTTTGCTCAGTCCATTATCACTTTTTCTGAACTTTGCTTTGTTTGTACAGGCCTGTGATTTCTAATGGAGTTGTAGCTGGGTTATATTGTTACTCAGCCAGAGTTTAAAAGGGCAAAAGTTTGGAGTGCTCTGTGACTGTGAAATGTGTGGTTATGCTTTTTCATTCCTTGCATTTTAGCAGGTTTTTAGTCCATGGGTGTTTTTATGCACTGAGTATTTTTCCTCTCCTGGTATTACAGTATTATCATTTGGCTTACAGAACAGCTGAAAGCCTTGATCAAGATCAGCTGTGCCTACAATATGCACTCTACTCACTCTCTTGAGATGGAGGCTTCTGCTTTGAACTTGAAGAACAGAGTCTAAATAGATAAGATAGATAAAAGGTCGAGAGAGGAAATAATACTGTTCCCTCTTTACTCACAGGCAGTTGAAGCAGGGAGAGATTCAGGGGATTTTTCACAGGGCTTATCAACCACAGCAGAGTCCAGACTTGCCAGAGAGCTCAGCTCTTATTTGAGGGCTCGAAAATGGTTAGATTTCAAGTGCTTAATGCTCAGGGTGCTAAGCTTTGTTAAAATTTTGGAAGAGGGCCCCTAGAAAGTCTGTAGAATAGCTGGGGCTAGGCCAGTGCGAAAAGCAGACAAGGGCCCAACTTTGCAGGTTGCCATCCTGGGGCTTTAGAGGCCTGGTGGGACAGCTTCAAATGGGGGAACCCTAGGTTCCTCACTTGCAAATGCACTTTAACTCAGGGTGCAGTAATATATGTGCACCTGGGGAATCTCCTACCAGGGCATTCCTGGAACACGCAACTAGAACAGGGGGACTCAATGTTCTTCCATTTGCAAAGATGTGTCCCGAGTTGGGACACAGCAGCACGATGAACACCTAGGGAATCCTCTGATGGAGGAAATCCTGGGATGCATCTCTGTAAATGGGTCATGGGGCTTCAGGGGCCCAATTCTGCAGACCCCAGGAATGGGAATTTGTGTTGCCATGAAAAATGTTTATGATTGTCAGAGAGGGTATTTAATAGGGGATGGATCACTCTAGAGATGCCCATTTGGATGCATCCACTTCTACCACTGTCAGACACTGGGTACTGGGCTAGAGAGACCATTGGTCTGACTCAAAATTACATTTCCTCTGTTCTTAAAGGTGATGTCTGTTTAAAGCCTTAGACACTTTTTGAATGGCTTTTTGACACTACCCATTCACTAGGACAGGGGTCAACAGCCTATGGCCCATGAGCCAGATCCAGTCTACACAGGGTTGGATCTGGCCCAGGGGATCAAGTGGCATTTAGCTGTACTGAGCCACCAAATCCCTGCACAGCACTTCCTCCATAGCCCTTCCTGTTGCTCTCTTGTGCCGGCACTTACCATTACCACAGAGGAGCTAGGTATCTACAGCGATAGTAAACACAAGCTTTTTGAGCTCTTAGGGGGTAGAGATCTGTGGCCCATGATAGGAAACCAGGTCACAAGCTCCAGCCCATGATACCAAAATTTGCCAACTCCTGTACTAGGATATGGGTTTTCATAGATTTCATAGACATTAGGGCTGGAAGGGACCTTGGAAGATCATCGAGTCCAGCCCCCTGCCCAAAGGGCAGGAAGTCAGCTGGGGTCATAGGGTCCCAGCAAGATAAGCATCAAGTTTGCTCTTGAAGGTGTTCAACGTGTAGGCGCTTGAACCACCTTTGGTGGCAGGCTGTTCCAGACCTTGGGGCTTGGACAGTAAAGAAATTCTTCCTTATGATTTTTGTGTCTTGGGGTAATTCAGAATATCAGTGCGAATAGGTAGCTTAATCCTGTTTCACAGATTCATAGAATCTGAAGGTAGATGGAAAGTGATATTATAACAGTCTAATTTGGCTTCTTGCCACACAGGCCAAAGAACCTCACTTAATGATTGCTATATCAAGCACACAGGATGCCATGTAGATCAAGAATCCAGTATTGACTTCCACTGATGGAAGCCTATGATTTATTTGTTCCAGTAGATAACTATGCCATTGCTATTGAGAAATAAGGTGCATTTTTTGGTCTGAGTTGTTTTAGCTTCAGCTTCCAAATACTGGATTTCCCCATGCCATACTCTGCTAGACTTCTAATGAAAAGTATTAATTAAAAACCATAGATTCATGGAGTCATAGAGAAGTAAGGCTGGAAGGGAGCTGTAGTCCAACCCCCTGCTGAAGGTAGGATCATCCCTATCCAAACCACCCTATCCAAATCCATAAACTAAGTGAGGGGTTTTCATGTACCCTATGGGTACTTGGTAGCAGGCACTGCCACCGACACTTCTGCCACTGCCGCACCGCTGCCACTTCCACTGCTGCTGTGCCACCAGCACTTTCGCCACCATGGAGACACTCACCAATTCTCCACTTGGGAACCCCCCTACTCATTGACTGGCTGCTGGGTGATCTCCACTCGCTGCCTGTCTGGCTGCCCAGGACTTCTACCTTCTTGACTGGCCACTGGGGGGGTACACTGACCCAAAAAGGGTGAAACCCCTGGATGAAGCTACCATCAATTCTGATGCAACACATGACAAAAAATACATTCAAAGCGGTGGTGGTATTACTATTAAAGCTCCATTTACTTTAAAAAGTTTCCTTCCCATGTAGACCGTAATTTAATTTCTTAAACATCTTTGAATAAACAAAATATTGATCTTGTTTTAGTCTCTTGCTATAAGACCAGATGTGTTCCAGGCCTCAAATCATTTCTGGGCTCTCTTCTGAATGTTTGTCACTATCCTTTTTAAAACGTGCATGCTAGAACTAGAATTTCTTAACAACTAGTACATTCTATTTGAATGAGGCAGAGACCTTGATAGAATTCTCAATAGGACAAAATTACAGAACAAGCCAGGGGACTATTACACGTTAAAATTAATAGTATTTTTGTCTACTCCAAGTTGATTAGACACACCCCAGAATTCTATAACAGATTCCTGTACAAGTCCAGGAGAGAATAATGTCTTAGTTGCATATTTTCACAACCTTTTACGAAAGTTACTACTTAATAGCATTTAATTTTGCTGACTTTTGATGTTTTAGGTAACAATGTTAAATTGTAATTGATACTAATTGGGAGATGGGATATTCAAAAGCAGTCATTGGCAAAACCATTGGGTGAGACTACCAAAAAATGTAATAAGAACAGGGTGGTAAATTCTGAAAAATCCTGCCCCTAAATAAATTGTATTACTATAGGCCCCCTCTACATGTTACATTTAGGCACAAAGTCTTAATTGTGGCATAAATAGCAAGGGTGCTACATGTGCACTCAATTTAAGGCATTATACAATGGGAAACAAGCCATAACACAGTCCACATATAATGTAGAACATTTTTATGACTGGTTTTGATAGTGCCTTAAAATTAAGATATGGCCAGATTGCACCAGGGTCTGGAATGGCCCCAGGACTGACAATCAGTTTATTGTTGGGCCCAGCCAGAGGCTGAGGATGGGGAGGAGCCAAAGGCCATCCTCTTTCCTCCCACAGACATAGGATTGTCTGAGCTAGGGCCAACAATTAGCTAATTATCTGTCCTGAAAGCCCTGGGTGAACCAGACTTGGGATGTTCACATTTGGGGCTGACAATCAGCTGATCACTGGTGGTAGTGGTAAATGCTAATGATTGAGGCTTATCACTCCCATGGGTCAAGCAAAGGGTTGTAAATGAGTTGTTTGATGGCTAAGAAGGCCAATCAGAGAGCCGCAGACTCTCTGACAGATGCCACAGGTGGTGGTTAAAGGGAGGATTAAACCACAGGGATCCTTGACTAGCAACTCCCAGGGATCATTTTGTCTGTGCTTATCACCACTTGTCCATCATAGAATGTTAGGGTTGAAAAGGACCTCAGGAAGTCATCAAGTCCAATCCCCTGCTCAAAGCAGGACCATCCCTAACTAGATCATTCCAGCCAGGGCTTTGTCAAGCTAGGCCTTAAAAACCTCCAAGGATCGAGAGTCCACCACCTTTCTAGGTAGCCCTCCTAGTAATAAAACTTTTCCACATACCTAACCTAAACCTCCCTTGCTGCAACTTGACATCATTGCTCCTCGTTCTGTAATCTGCCACCACTGAGAAGAGTCTAGCTCCAACTTCTTTGGAACTATTCTTCAGGTAGTTTTAGGCTGCTATCAAATCTCCTCTCAGTCTTGTCTTCTGTGACTAAATAAGCCAGATCCCTCCACCTCTCCTCAGAAGTCATGTTCACCAGCCCCCTCACCATCTTTGTTGTCCTCTGCTCGACTCCCTCCAACTTGTCTACATTCTTTCTGTAGTGAGGAGCCCAAAACTGGGCACAGTACTCCAGATGTGGCCTTACCAGTGCAGAATAGAGGGGAATAATTACTTCCCTCAACATGCTGGCAACGCCGCTACTAATCCAGCAGTCCAGGATGCTGTTAGTCTTCTTGGCAACAAGAGTACACTATTGACTTATATCCATCTTAGTGTCCACTGTATCCCCTAGGTCCTTTTTTGCAGAACTGCTGCTTAGCTTATTGGTCCCAAACCTGTAGTGGTGCATGGGATTTTCCATCTTAAGTGCAAGACTTTGCACTTGTTGAACATCATGAGATTTCTTTTGGCCCAATCCTCCAAATTGTCAAGGTTGCTCTGAATTACCCTCCAGCATATCTACTACTCACTTCCCCCCTCCCCTCAGCTTGGTGTCATACATGAACTTGATGAATGTGAAATTCATCCCATCTTCCAGATCATTAATGAAGATATTGAACAAAACTGGCCCCAGGACCAACTACTGGGATACTGTACTTGATACTGCATTGCTGCAGGACTTTGTAGAAATCATGGGTATTGATACTGGTTATTGTAGTAGATGTTGGACTAGTGGAAAATGCCTCCATGTGACTTATTTTATGTGAGGAGGCTGTTGTGCTTCAGCAACCACATGGAACTTGGTGGAGGAGAAAACTGTGTCCGATGGCAAATAGACTGAAGACAACTGGGGTAACACTTCCACTGCAGCCTTCTTCCACCTTGGCAGTCATTGAGAAGTACGACTTCTGCATCAGTGTGCTCCACTGTTGAGGTCTTTCTGTTGTTGGAGTGCTCTTTGTCTGATACCTCACCTTTGACCTTACAGTCATAGGTTACCCAACCAGGAGTACAAGACTCCTGACAGTGTTGCTCTTAGGGTCGTTGGTACAAGCAGGCCTCTCCACCTCATCAAGTTGGCAGTCCATCTGATAGGGATGATGCCATATGTGGGACTGCACCATCCTGCTGTCAACTTGGTGGTATAGGGGCAGCTCATGATTATTATTCTTATTATCTTGGACTGCTCCTGTACTGACAAACAGTAATGGTGCAGTTGGGATCATCCCTAATTCCAAATTGTGCCTCCTGCCACGCACGTGTGGTATAGCAGGAGGCACAATTGTTGGGATCAGGAATCAGATCCCATCATGTCATTAAAGGAACATGTGTCAGGGGTCATGGTATCATAATTTATTGGAGTTGCACTTTGCACTTGAAGTGTAAAGGTAGGGATAGATTTTGCTGTTTGAAATTAATGGGATCCAGGTATGTGCATCCAAGGACAAAACAGTCATTTAGGTATTTTGGTTTCACCTACTTCATGCATTTGCGATATATTAGCCCACTGTTGAAAAATGAGAACTGAAGAAGAAGATTAAGTATATCATTACCACCCTTGTCAGACTTGATCATTTTAGGGATAGACAAATGATGAATTACAGGACAGACAGTTGTTGACTGGTTGGCTTCTCACTGGAAAGGAATTAAGAGAATTCTCCATCTTTCACATTTGAATCTTCTATTTGCCAAATGATAGATGACATCTCTAATCAGAGTTCGTAAGTGCCTATGAGGAACCAAACTTTGTAAGATGGTTTCTTTAGCAGACAAAAAGGAAATCAGATCAGATGCTAGGGAATTGAAGCTAGACAAATCCAGGTTAGTAATACAAGGCAAAAAGTATTCTCAGTGAGAATAAGTAACTATTGGAGCAACCTGCCAAAGAAAAAAACCATGTCACTGGTAATTTTTTAGATCAAGGTATGCCCTATTACAAAGGAGAATTCAGGGAAGTCCATTGGTTTGTGTTATGAAGGTCAAACTAGGCTACCACCATTGTGCCCTTTCTGCCCTTGTAATCCGTGAAAAAACAACTCTGTCAGTAATGCATGCAATTACCCTATCAACTGTCTCCTCAACAAAAAGAAACTAGCCATGCCCGGGACCCTACTCCAAGTATCATACTCATAAAAGATCAGCTTATTGTGATAGAATTCCTTTTTACTGTGTAGGTGACAGGAGATCTGTCAGTAGAGTAACATTTTGCTTTTACAAATCTCTGTTATAGTACTCACACACGCCTCGTCTAAATCTAAAATGTCACACACATTATTATACTCAGGTTTAAAATGTGAAATGGCAATGAAAGTCTTGTTTGTTTTTTTCTGTTGCCATTTTGATTACACTCCACTTCGTATCTTTCTCTGTTTTCCTGAGTGGGAATTCATCAGAGTAAGAAGAAAAGTACAAAATTTGGACTAGATGCACAATAGATGAATTGAAACATCTGGTTTAGAGAATATAGTAATATCTTCAATTTCTTTGACTGTGAAGAGTCTGATTCAAGAGGTCTTTTGTTTGCTACCAAAGCAGTGCTACTACTACTGATATTAATGGTGCAGCTTTGAAAGAGGCAGGGAACAGAGCTGGTCAAAACTCAGGACTTTGGATGTGTAGAGAATTCTTATATTTCAAATTTATTTTTGACCCAAAACAAAAAGTTGAAACTTCACAAGAATTGTGATATTTCTGGAAAATATATAACTTAAGTGCTCCATTAAAATAAGGTCAGCATTCTTCATTTCAAGATTTATCAGTTTGACCATTTTTATAAATTATAAGTGCAAATATATTTTTATTTGCTATATCCTACATATTGCTAGAGCAAAATTATTTCCCCCCAGAATATGTTAATCAGAATAGTAGTTGAAATTAGGCTGTTTGGTTTTGTTGAAACAAAGTGCCTTGAGGAGTTCACATAAAATTTTGACTGAATCAATGAAAGTCTTGTAAAACCTTGACTTTTATCAAATAACTATTATCAAAGCTATTTCCTCTGACATATCTTTTGACCAGCTGTAATTAAGAAATATGCATAGTAACAGAAAAACTGTTAGAGTAAGGATTCTGGATAGGGAGGATTGGTCTGCTGAAACTCAGCTAGCGTAAGCAAGAAAACAGTTGTTCCAGGTGTCTGCAAGCCATTTAGGTAGTAATCAAAATAAAACATTTCTTTTAGGGCATCAGGTCAAAGCATGTGTCAGCCATCTGATACCTGGATTGACAACCAATGTGCTTTTTCTTAGGGAAAATTCTGTAGTCCATCTCCTATGAAGATCCTCCGTCAGTTTCCCAGGGGAGTGGTGTTGTGAATGTGTTGGTCTTGATCTCAGCCTAGCAAACAAATGGCCACATAAAAGCTGGCCTTAATAGAGTATGGGATGCAGATGGCAAACTGGACTTTCATTTCCTACCAACAATAGTGGGAAACCTTGGTCCTGTTGAAATGAATGGGAAGAAATGTAACAGAGATCATTTGGATCCTCATCTGAATTATTCTGATAATGCAGTATTGACAAGGTGGATCTGTCATTGCTGATGGACCTTTGTACAGAACTTTAATAACCTTTTTTCCCATATTGATTGGTTTTAAGGCTAGAAAGGACCATTTAATCCTCCAGTTAAAACTGCATATCATAGGCCAGTGGGGGACAACCATTTTGGCAAGTATGCCACTACTGAGTCCCACACCCTCTTCAAGTGACATCCTAATACCCTTCCTTTGGCTGATTTACTGCTCTGCTTTCTGCTTCCTGCCCTATTTACTTCTATGCTGCCTCTCCCCTCCTTGGTCTGACATGTCACGCACAGAGGTTGCCTGTACCACTTGTGGCATGTATGCAGCAGATTAGACACCCCTGTCATAGAACATTGTTTCAAACTGTTACACTGGCAGTGAGCAAAGTAATTTGTGTTTCCTTAAAGCCTCTATTCCAAAAAGGCCCTAGTGTTAATCTGAAAACGTCAGAGATGGAAAATCCATTACTATCCGTGGCAGATGGGTATACTATTTAAGTGTGTGTCTTATTTCAAATTTGAATTTGTTTGGCTTCAGCTTTGGCTCTCATTATCCCATTCACCAGTAAATTAAAGAGCCATTTAGAACCTAGTATATTCTCCTTAAGTAGGTACTTTATATCATGTAATCAAGTTACCTCCCATTCACCTTTTTTTTTAGTAAACTAAACAAATTGAGCCTTTTAAATCTCCATGTCTGGCATTTTCTTTAGCCATAGGATCATTCTTACAGTCATCTTAAATGGAGACTCCATTTGGAGTCTCATATTTTTTAACATCCCTGTAAAAATGGACACCACCAATATTATGTAGTGGTTTCATATCAATTTGACTAATGTCATAGAAAGAAGTAAAATCACCTCTGTGCTTTTCAGTACTCTTTTATTTCTGAGTCTAATGATCCCAGGAGCCCACCATGTCACTAGACCTGGGAGCTCATGTTCAGTAATTTTCACCCACTATGATCCCTAAACCCTGTCCAGCATCTTTGCTTTCCTGACACAATCCTCCTTTCTTTAGTTATGACCTAAATCTTTATTTCTTGAAGTTTGACATTGCATTTGGATGCATTGGACAAAAACCACTAATCACACTGGCCCTGTCCTCTTTACTATTTACTGTTCCACTAATCAGTCTAAATGACTGCACAATAACTGGAATAACTGCAGCACTGTTGCTGCAGGGTTTTTTCCTGATGCTACTGCACAATAGTGTCACGTCGTAGTTAATGCTCAGGAATGCTACCGCACAGTAGCAGTGAACTAGTAGCCCATTGCTACTGCACTGTAGCATCTTGTGTAGTGATGCTATCTATTGCTGCTTTTATCATTATAAAATATTATCATAGAAAATTAGGGTTGGAAGGAGATCATGTCATTCAACCCCCTTCTTGCAGGACCATCCGCAACTACATCATCCTAGGCAAGGCTTTGTCTAGTCAGGTCTTAAAAACCTCCAAAGATGGAGAGCACACAACCTCTCTGGGTGATCTCTTCCGGTGCTTTGTCACCCTCCTACTGAGAAACAGTTTTTCTTAATATCTAACCTAAACTTCCTCTGCTGCAACTTGAGACTATTGCTCCTTGTTTTGTTATCTGCCACCGCTGAGAACAGTCTAGCTCCATCCTCTTTGGAACCACCCTTCAAGTAGTTGAAGTTTGCAATTAAGTCCCCACATTGTCTTCTCTTCTGCAGATTACATAAGCCCAGTTCCCTCAGCCTTTCCTCATAATACCTGAATATAAATTCATTCATGAAATGAATACCTAAATACTAACGCATTTTACAATGAACATTGTCCTTAGATTTGCAGTCTGAGATCAATAGTATTCTGAACAGGATGGATTACTAGGCATTTGAGCAGCTTAATTTAGCTAGAAACACATTTGCACTGGTAGTTGGAAGTAAAGTAGTACTGTTAAGCCGTTTAAATTCCTAGACTTTCTGGTATTAGTATCTAATTACTTTTGAGAATCTGGAGGCTGTGTAGACTTCAAAACAAAAAGTGTGATTGCAGTTTGTGTACACAAACCCAGGCTAGTATTTAGCTTGATTTAGCAACAGCCAACTAATTGCAACAGCACAAACTTTAGTGTGGCTTGGACAAGTTCACCTGAGACCCCAAATAGCTACTTAGCATCAGGAACACATAACATTTCAGCTATACTGCTATCAACACTTGAACTAGCTAGTTTAAAGTCTCAAAGGATATAATCATAGTCATTTCTGGGTATACCTTTTTTCCTGATCAAGAGGTGCATCTGCAAAAGATGCCTTAATGCACATTACCCTAGTTTACTGCTCAGTACAGGCACACGTCTACATGTGTGTGTCCTTACTGCACAGTAAACTAGACTAATTGTGGCTAAATGTGATGCCAGCAAATGCAGGTATCAAATTTAGACATAATTAGGTACTGAACATTAATGCACGTGTCTCCCTGCCACCAGGGGACCAACCTGAAACCAACCCTGGGGCTCTTGGCTAGGAGTCTCTCCTGCCCCAGGTCTAAGCTGCCTTTCTGGTAGCCCCTAGCTACAGGCTATAAAAGCCAGCAGCCATTTCATACCCTGGGGGATACTTCATAGGCAGCCTGAGAGAGTCTGTCATGTGTATAGGAACACTGCAGGACCTGTGTGCCTCCTTGGACAGGGCACACAGGCAACCTCTGTCAGTCCTGTCCTCTAGCCAGAACTGCTGATTGTTCACCGGTGAATGTTATAAAGGGCTGCAGCTGGCTGCAGCCTTTGCCCAGCTCTCAGAACTCCCCAGGGCTGCTGTCTGTCTGTCTCTGGCAACGGGGCCAGCACCTGCTCCCTACTGCTGCTCACCTCGAGCTGTGTCCTGTGATTGCAGGTCCTGTGGGCAATTGCCTCTGCCATGTGGCTCCCAGTCCCCAGGCATAGGAACATCTTCGCAGGGGCCAAAAGAGCTGGTTCAGAGGCAGTATGCATGGGACGGTCGTCACCCAAACACCCATATTTATGAGGCCCTGTCAGGCAGCATATAGGAGCAAGGGCACTCCCAGATGGTGCAGCAGTGCCACATAAAGTTCAAGGCCTTGTGGGCACAGTAGGTGGCTGTGACTAACCACAATCATCAGTTCAGTTGTGCCTATCAGACCATGGAGCTCACTAGGATTTTGGTCTCTCGGGAACAAGGCAGCGCTTCTGCAGTGGTCACTAGCAGGTGCAGCCTGCCTGAGCCACTGTCTCACCCTGACCTCTCTGGTGACATGTTGCTGCAGGAAGGATCCTCAGGTTCAGTAGCCCACCTCGTCCACTTCCCTGGCTGCTGCATCCAGGACAGGGCAGCTGCCTGGGCCCAGGCTTGCTTGGCCTGACTTACCATGATTCCCTGAGCACTCATGTACAATTCACCTCTGATCTGAAGCTGTGCAGTGAGTGTATGATCCCCTGGTACAGAGCATCTTCATAGTTTCATAGTTTGTAGGGTTGGAAGGGACCTTGACAGATCATCAAGTCCGACACCCTGCCTATGGCAGGAAAGAGTACTGGGGTCAAACACCCCCAGCAAGGTGTTCATCTAGTCTCCTCTTAAAGATCTCCAGGGTAGGAGCCAGCACCACTTCTCCTTGAAGTTGGTTCCAGATCCTAGCTGCCCTGACAGTGAAGTAGCACCTCCTGATGTCAAGTCTAAGTCTATCCTCTGCCAGCTTGTGACCATTATTTCTAGTTACCCCTGGTAGTGCTCAGGGGATCAGGGATTCCCCCAATACCTGCTGGTCAACCCTGACTAGTTTGTAACAGGCCACTAGATCCCTCCTCAGCCTTCTCTTGTGGAGGCTGAACAGGTTCAGGCCCCTTAGCCTCTCCTCATAGGGCCTGCACTGCTGCTCCTTGATCATGCAGGTGGCCCTCCTCTGGACCCTCTTAATGCTGTCCACATCCCTCCTGAAGTGCGGCACCCAGAACTAGATGCAGTACTCCAACTGCGGCCTGACCAGTACCGCATGGAGGGGGAGCATCACCTCCTTGGATCTGCCTGAGATGCATCTGTGGATGCATGACAAGGTGTGGTTGGCCTTCCTGACCGCATCCCCACACTGTCAGCCCATGTTCACTTTGGCATCAATAATGACTCCAAGATCCTTTTCTGCCTCTGCACTGATGAGAGGGGAATTCCGCAGCCTGTAGGTATGCTGCTGGTTCTTCCCCCTGCCCCCCCCACCAAGTGCAGCACCTTGCACTTGTCAGTATTGAAACCCATCCTGTTCTCATCTGCCCACCCCTGTAATCTGTCTAGGTCCAATTGCAGCCTATTCCTCCCTTCTAGCATGCCCACATCCCCCTCGCATCTTAGTGTTGTCAGCAAATTTGAATAGGGTGTTTTTTACCCCCTCGTCCAAGTCACTGATGAAGATGTTGAACAGCACGGGTCCGAGGACTGAGCCCTGGGGGACCCCACTGCCCACATCCCTCCAGATCAAAAATGACCCGTCCACCACCACTCTCCGAGTGTGGCCCTCCAGCCAGTTAGTAACCCATTTGACTATGTAGGTGTTGATACCACAGTCCTCTAGTTTTTTAATGAGAATGGGGTGAGAGACCATGTCAAAGGCCTTCCTAATGTCCAGAAAGACTACATTCACTGCTACCCCTGCGTCTAAGGATTTTGTGACCTGGTTGTAGAAGGCCACTAGGTTGGTCCAATAGGTCCTGCCATTAATGAACCCATGTTGGTTGCCCCTGAGCATAACCTCCTCTGCTGGCCCCTTGTGGACACGTGCCAGGATAATTCTCTCAAAAAGCTTACATAGGATCAAGGTAAGACTAACTGGCCTATAGTTCCCTGGGTCCTCCTTCCTCCCTTTTTTGAAAATGGGAACCACATTGGCCCTTTTTTCAGTCCTCTGGCACCACACCAGAGCACTACAAGTGCTCATAAAGCTGTGCCAGGGGTCCTGCAATGACTTCTGCTAATTCTCTCAGCACTCTGGGGTGGAGGTCGTCAGGACCAGCTGATTTAAATATGTCCATTCCCTCCAGAAGTTCCCTGACTAGATCCTCACTGACGTAGGCCTCGGTGCACCTCCCCTGGGGCCTGAGGGGGTCCTGGTGGACAGGCTGATCTGGTGCCTGTTGAGGAAAATGGAGGCAAACCTCCCCAGCAGTGATCTAGCCCACCCCAAACAAGTACCCCACATACCACAGACTGGTGGGAGTGCCCAACTTGACCAGCATCAGGGTCAGGTGGGTGTCAGTGGAGAGGGCCCGGTGTATCTTAGTGTTCTGGTATTCCAGGTGGGGCCAGAGCTGGCACAGAAGGTTACTAAAGGTGCCCCAGGTCATTCTGAAGTCATCAACCCACTATTTGTTGTCCTAGACCAGCTGTGTTGTGGTGGAGGCCCTGAGAGGGTGTTTAGTAGTTGTTGTCTAGGCAGTCCCCACATGTGGGGGAGCTGAGCAGAGTGAGGTGACCATTGGCCAGTTGCTGCTGACAGAGGTGGGCCAGCAGGACTACCGAGGCTGCCAGGAGGATCAGGCCCTCCAGGGCAGCCATGGCTGAGAAGCACAGCTGGGGTAGGAGCAGAGCAGCCATGTGCTGCCTGTGCCCATGCCACACTGGTTCTCTTGCAGAAGAAGTGTCTGTCCAGACTGCACAGTGCAGGGCTCTATTTTAAAGATGGCTGCCAAGTGCTAGCAGCTGGGTCCAGAGGCTGGAGCTCCCTTCAGTAGCCACAGGGGGACATGGCAGGACTGGACTTAATTGGAACCACCTTTAGTGCCAGTTCTCTGCATGTGTAGACACCTGTCCAAGATCAGTTCCTGTGAATTAAGCTAATATTCAGTAAATTTAATTGCACCTAAGTGCACATCTAGATTTGCCCAATAAAAAAGAAACCCATGAGGTGTGTTCAAAGTACTGGTAAGAAGGGTGCTGGGGACTTACATGTGCTTTTCTGAGATTTGGTAGGAAGTTTCACCCTGTCACCAGGCCTCAATTCTAGACTTCATAGTTCTAGCCATCTTTCTACTTAGGTACTAGTTACAGGCTAGTTGACAGGCTAGCAGCTCACTTCTCATTCAGCACTGAAGAGCTGTAAAATAGATGGGGGTTATTTCTTGAAACAGTTTAGGTCAGGTTTGGACCATTGGTCTAAAGACAGGAGGCTACATAACTGATTTCAGTATTTAATGGTTAAATGCCCATAAACATGGTCAAAGCAACAGTTAAAAAGAGTCAGAACTATAGGAATTTGGCTTATTTTGATATATATAGATTCATAGACTGTAAGGCTGGAAGGGGGCTCAGAAGATCATTGGGTCTGGCCCCACGCACCAGGCAGGAAAGACAACTGGGATCAGGTGACCCCAGCAATGTGACTAATCTCCTCTTGTCTTTCTATGCATGGCTTGCCTTGCAAGTCTCTGATCATACAGGTGGCCCTTCTCTAGACTCGCTCAAGCTTTTCCATGTCCTTGCTAAAGTGTGGCAGCCAGAACTGAATGTAGTACTCCAGCTGCAGACTCACCAATGATGAGTAGAACGGAAGAATCACTTCCTTGGTTTTGCTTGGAGATGCATCAATTGATGCATGCCAGAATATTATTTGCCCTACTGGCTAGTGTTGCATTGCTGTCTCATATTCATACTGTGGTCTATTATTACCCCCTAGTCCCTTTCGTTTATGGTGCTGGTCAGTTTGGCACCACCAACCCTACAGGTGTGTAGGGAGTTATACGTCTCCAGGTGAAGCACTCTATATTTCTTGATGTTGTACTTCATCTGGTTCTGATCCACCCAACTTGCCAGCCTGTCTAGATCCACCTGTATTGGTAGCCAAACTTCAGGTGTGACCACACGTCCCCATAACTTGGTGTCATCCACAAATTTAGCCCATGTGATCTTCATTCCCACATCTAAATCATTGATAAAGATGTTGAAAAGTACTGAACCAAACACCGACCCTTGTGGGACACTTCTGCCCACTTCTCGCCAGGAATGATATAGTTGCCAATCTTTTCCCCAAGTATTTATTGCTATTTCTCTATTGTTGGTATTGGTTATCTAGTATTTAGTATTTTTTTTTTTTTTGCCAAACTATTCTTGTACGACAGTGCTTACTACCCTGAAACCCTTTGAGCAATAAGAGACTAGGGAACATGAAAGCAGGCCAGCAGGTGCAAGATTTCTAGTTGGACCTAGCTAACTCAAGAGGTTGAGACTTTAAACCCTCAACTTCTAGTGATTCACCCACTTGACTAAAATCATTTAAAACCCTATTGTAATAATTTTTCTCATATTATTTTCTCTCACATGCAGAGAGACTGCTAGCTGTGGTAAACAATGTACTATTTGCTGTTATAGATCAAGTTCTGCTAAACTTTAGCCAAAGTGGATTTCTAGTATGAACCCTCAAAGTGAAAGACCAATGTCTTATGAATCAGTTTCAAGTGCTTGAAGTTGGACATCTTTAACTAACGTATCCCAAAATACATGGTCACTTCTGAAAGTTAACCAGTAAAGGATTATTTTTATTTTAAAATAGCTTATGTTATAAACAGATGTCAAAGAGCCTGCTTTTCATAGAGGAGATGCTTATTGTTTCTGAAAAATCAGTCTACAATTAAGAGTGTCAGTCACTACTGATAATAATTTTTGAAAATGTAGACTATTATGTGTGGTAGATAAAGGTGACCAAACGCCAGCAAACTGTGCTCGCTGCATGGGGAAACAACGGGTACAGTCCAATTACCCGTGTGAGGAACGCATGCAGCAAAATCCCCGGCTCATGCAGCTTGAAAAGCGTGCGAAAGAAGGGCCTGCCCTAATTGGCTGTTGGGGCAGTATAAAAACAAAGCTCGGGAAAGGGAAGGTGGGACCCACACGACAACAGCGAGGCCTGATCACCCTCACCAGAGGTCTCGCGTCCATGGCTCCCTTTCCCCCTGGATGCCCCCATCAGATAATTGCATCAGTTAGATGCCTGAAGAGCTCTCGAGTTCCCTACGGTTTTTGAGTTTTGGAGGTTGTTGTAAGGGGAACTGCTGGCGCGGATGTGCATACGAAGCATTTAAGTGCTTCATGGTGAAACTTTACGGAGCGTGCCTACACTCTACTGCAGTTTGTAAGTAAAGCATTTATTTGTTATATTGTCCTCGGACTCTTTTTGGACGGGAAAACAGAAACAGGGTAAATAGCGTTCCAGAACCCTTTCGTCCCTGGCCTGCTCAGATCCAGGGATTAATCAACCCACCCAATTCCTTCCCACATTATGTAGACAGTAGGTATAGCATTCCGGACACTTTGGATAGCCTTTCCCTGAGAAGTAACTCTACAGTGGCAAGAATCCAATAGCAAGTGAATAGTGTGGCAAACCAAATGAGGCATCTTCTGCCAGTTTTATTTACAAGACTAGATGCAACCTGATATCTCTGCTGTAAAAGATTTCTTTTACAAAGCAGGGAGGAAAAATCATTAGTTACAAGATAGGTCCAGAAGCAACTATTTTGTTCTTTAAGCAACAGTACACACCAAAGAGAAGTTAGATTGGATCTGACAAACCAATTTTTAATCCCGGTTGTATAGGTGATCGGTATCTGGCTTAAATGGCAGCTAATAAGTTTAAGGCAGAATGTAGTTTCATGTGAAGAGACAGTTTGCATTGCAAATGCATTAAGAATGTTCTGGGATTTCAGTAATCTGTTGTTGGTAACCAGTGATAATTGTAACTTCTGTTGTAGTGTCTACAAGACAGTAATAAATAGTTGTTTATTTGAGAAGAGTCTCAGCTCATCTGTTGTTGTTAGCAGAGGCTACTGTTAGTTCAGCACATTTTGTCAATTATCCAGTACCCGAGTAATGTGACATGAAATAAAGAAGCATTAGCACACTTGATTCCCTGCCACTCACTCCTAGCAAATGCTGATTAATTTCATCCTCCAAATATAGTAATGAGTTGCCACCATCTGTCAGCATAGTATTATCTATTGCCCTGAAATGAGGGAGACCTGTAGACCTTCACGCCATTCTTGGTATGTAATCTATGCAAAAAATCCCTTATGCTTCTTCGTTGCATTGGTTTAATATATGCATTGGCTTAATACATGCCAAGTTCTAGAATTCTCTGTGAATAAAATTCCCCACGTGGTGCCCAGGAAAGTCTTTTACCTCTACATTGTAAAGGTTGTTCCCAGGTGCATGTTTATCTCTAATTTGTCTAAAATAGCTACCCTGAAATCCATAATACCTTTGTGAGTCTCACTGTACTGTTTAGTAGAATAACCTTTGAACAACTTCCTGAATGATGAATGCACTGCAACATCACTCATCAATTAACACGTTAAGGTAAATGCAATCAAATTTTAATTAAAATAGGATATGTTAGTAAGTATTGAGTGAGTGTACTGGCTTGGATTTCTTTGTGCCCACCTTGGTGGTGGCATGAGGGGGATACAAAGCTGGAGAATGAGTAAGGAAGTCGTATATTGGAGCAAGTGGAGACCTATTGCCATCACTTTGCATTTTCAAACAGAAAATTTTCTCCTGATTCTCTCTCAATGTGAGAAATATTTGAAACCCTCCTAAGGGTTCAATAAAGTAAAAGTAAAAATGATATAAGCTAACTTTGTTATGCCTTCTATAACTTCTGTAAGTGTATGTTTCATGAGTTTGATATACAGTACTTGCTACTGAAGGATAAAACTATGCTGAGAGCAGGGAAGAGAGATTTTTTTTGTTTTGTTTTCAGCTGCAATTAAGTTTTCAATGCCTTGTAAGTAGAGTTGGACATAATACAACATTTTTTTCACATTCAGTAAAAATTTGAATTTCGAAAGCATTCCTATTTCCTTTAAAAGATGTTTATGAAAAATTAGAGAAAGAGGAAAAGGGCTCACTTCAGCATAGGCAAGCACACAGTGATTAGGGCACTGTCATGGGAAGTGACAGGCCCATGGTTGAACTCCCTGGTCTGGACTGCATCAGACAGAAATTTAAACCTGGGTCTTCTAAATCTCACATAAGTGTCTTCTTTATTGGGATACTGACTATTTGGGGATGGTTCTCTCTTAGCCTCTCCTGCTAAAAGAGTTTCATTTTATAAAAATAATTAAATCTTAACTGGGTCAGAGACAGAGGCTAAATACAGACAGTAAAAAAGCCCAAGATCGACTTGATTCAGTCTTTGCATAGTCTAAACTGAACAGATTAATTTGAAACAGAAGTGAATGCATATTTACCTTTGATTCAGGAAATGTAGCCACATGCCTGCAGTGGCTCAGGCCAGAAGTTGGGAGGAGCTAGAACATATCTATCTGGCTCTGAGGAAGTGTTCACTTCCTCTTCTTGCTGCCCCCAAGGTCTCTGGGATTTGCAGTCTAGAATTACAGCAGCAGGACGCTGCAGGGTTGCTCATCACTTCCTCTTCCTGCTTTCAGGTGCCTTTTGGATTTGTAGTTATAACCAGCTGTAAGCTTGAGCAAGGAAAGTGGTGGTTAACACCCCTCCCTGCCTCCAGACCCCAGTTGAGGTGTGTCTGGGCTGCAACCCCAGCCAGGCTCTCCGCCCCTCCGCTTCTCTTGTTAGCCAACCCTCACTGTTTCAGCTAGGGCGCAGCGAGGTGGGACCAGCTCTGTTCTCTGGAGCAGACAGCCCATCTCAGCCAGGACTGGAAAGCATGCTGGGATGTTGAGGGACTGTGATTTAACTTGAAGCAGGAAGGTCTCTAGGACAGAAGTTTCATAAGCCAGTTTGACCCAAATCAATCAAGTCTGATACTATGTTCAATCTGGTTTGTCTTAAACCAGTTTCATCCATTTTGAAACTGGTTTATGTGCACTGAGCTTCTCTTCTGTTCCAAATTTAAACCAGGTTCTGAACACTTAAACTGGTTTATGCGTAACTTCTGTCCCTAGCCAGAGAGAGCAAGACTGACTCTAATCCAGAAGTTAAAACTCTTTTGATCTAAGAGAGGCCTACCTTCAAGTTCTCATGTCACCAGTGAATTCCCTAGGTATTGAGCTATAGAGTGAGTTTTTCTTTCTGGTCCAATGAATATTTAAATAGTTGTATATTCTGAAATAACTCCAGCAGGAAATATTGATGGGTGGGGAGCTCTCTCTTTGCCTGTACTTTTGAGATGAATTTCTGTTTGAGACTGAGAGAACCTTCTGACAAACCTTTTATTTAACGGATAAACTTCTGAATTTTTTTTAAGTTTGGATGCATACACATTTTTTAATGAAAACAGTGTTCAGGAAAATCTGAACAGTCCTACTCATGATTGCAATCCTTTTTGTAACTCACCCTGTGGAGACTGCTGTTTGAGTAAAACTGATTGCAGCACCTGTGTTTTTGTAAATTCCCTCAAAAGGCCACCAGATACCTCTGATTAGACACCACAATATCTAATCTCCTTCCCTAGTATAAATGCCCCCTGCAGAGAAACATGATTTTCTGATTATTTTCTTATGTCCAGGTAAGATTTAATTTCTACCTTCTTATTTTTCATGCTAACATAACTGCTTGTAAGAGGTTTACATGTATATTAAAGGTTTTTAAATTTACAAGTCTGCTTTTTTAATAAAGAAATATGCCATTATGATAGCTGTCAGCCATTGCAGGGATGTGGCTTGATTTGAGGTTCACTGAAGTTGGTAAGAGACTACATGACTTGCATGGACTTTGGAACGTGCTTTAGAACAAATTTGGGTTTATGTATATGTGTATGTTGCCTATAGTTCTGTTACTTGCACCTAGTTACCCATTTCTCCATGCTTCTTATGTTATGTCCCTAGTTTTTGTGATGGGAGCTGTAATTCTTAAGGCCAAAAGGGACTGATATAATCATTTAGTATTTGTCCCTGGATAGCATGTGTCAGAATATCACTCAGTAACTCCTGAGTCAAGTCCAGACCTTGTGGTTCATCTAGAACATACCTTTTAGAAAGATACACAGTCTTGAATTTTAAAGACTTGAAATAATGGAGAATTGGCATTCCTCATGGGATAGTTTTCATAATACACTTTGTCCCTGTTCAATTTCAAATGATTGTGCATTTCTATTTCCAAGTTAGGCACCTTTGTTGGCATCTCAGCAAAAAAATTATTGAATGAGCAGATGCTAAATTCTACTTTCATTCCTTGAAACTGGTCTGTTAGTTCAACAGCTAAAAAATCTACATGCATATGGAGAATAGCATGACTATGTACTAAGGAGATGAGAAGGTTGGGCTGTGCTTTTTTGTTGTCCTAGAAAAATCTGTTTGTTCCTGTTCAGACCTTTTTAATGGATGGCTGCTATGTCAATGCCTAAGATGTTGCATACACTAATCTGTGTGAAGTTACCTCTGTATGTAGCTGAATCTCATGTTCAAGGAACATGGTTATCTGAGCCTTACAACATGTTGAATTCCCTCCAGAGAACATAGTGTAGAGGCAAGGTAAGGTTCTGTGGAGAAGGGAGGGGAAAAAAAGTGTCAGCTAAATGGATATTCTGGATGCAAAGGCAGCTTTTTGAGAATTATTGTGGTATGAAGAAGCCTTGGGACTTTGCTGTGCACTTCAGTGGACTAAGAACCGAAAGATACTCAACTGCAGAGTTGGTAAGTAGTGTTAAGCAATTGCATAAAACCTAGTCACTGCCTTCTTGAATCAGTGCTTGCTGTTCAGTAGCAGTAGATTCACAAATCTGGCTACTTTGCCCCCTGAAAATGGCATGGAAGTTACAAATATCAGGAAAGCCAAACAAAAGACATAGTGGAAAAGAAGCTGCAGATACAAATACAACACACTCTACTTTGAGTGTGCTTACTGAACAGATGGGTAGCCCAGAAATATCAGATTTGTTGTCAACAATACACTTCAGCGTCTGTGGATTGAGACCATAATTCATCAATCTGGTATGAGCAGACATTTTTACAATAAAAGCAATGTGATAGCTGTACATTTAGTATTATTAACAATTACAATTACAGACCAATTTTTCAATTATATATTTAGCAGCAAGAAAGAAATTAACACAATGTATTTTTTTAAAACTTAGCTTTTTAAACTTCTAAATTGTAATGAGTTTCTGAATCTTTTTCCATCATAGCCTCTGCTGGTCTCTCTCCCACATGCTGTTCCCTGTTCTTTCCCTTCCCGCTGTTTTTTCCCTTGTAGCATTTTCTTTCTTCACTTATTGTTAACCTCACACAGCCACAACCTGCTGATTTTTCAATGGCTTCCAGCAGCATTTATTATCCAGCACTCTTCTTCAATCAGTGGATCTACAGAGGCACAGTGCACTCAGGGGTGCTTATATAATGGGTTACAATCAAAGACATTAGGAATATGTGTTCTGCAATATTTTTATGGAACTTATTTGTGCAGTTGGCTTTAAAGGAAGAGAGTCATACAATACTAAAACTCTGAACCGTGATGGTGTGTTTTCCACCCAAGCAGCTCCAAGGACTTTACTGACCTTTAATGAAGTAATTCTCTCAGCATTCCAGGGGGATTTATTAGGAATGTTGTGGTTTAATTGTGTCCCCATTTTATGGATCATGAAACAGGTCACTGAGTCTTCAACTGGAATTTTATCTTGTGACCATTAACATGTGTTAGAAAAAGGATGGTAAGGAAATACCTTTTTCTTTAAGTGTGGGCACACCCTGAGGTGGACAGACCTGAAGTCAAACAGCAAGTCAGTGACAGAGCAGGAAAGAATCATTCCCAT
Organism: Caiman crocodilus; assembly: GCA_030014935.1. Lineage (NCBI taxonomy): Eukaryota > Metazoa > Chordata > Crocodylia > Alligatoridae > Caiman > Caiman crocodilus. Next base: position 101,628,287 of record JAGPOW010003642.1, on the reverse strand, counting down.
ATCAGGCAGTCATAAGCTTCATTGAACTTGATAGGTATGAGAGATGACTTGCATAAAGGTTAAATGAGGGAACAGTTAAATGACTCTTTTGTTAGCAGTCGCTAAACAATGGGAAAACGTAGCCCAAATCTCGAGCTAGCTTAGCAGGTCTGGAGTAGGATATTGGCTATTTAGTCAGAAGGGTTGGATAGATATTGTATTGTTTGATGGAGCTGTGTTTGCCTAGGTCTGATAAGACTTCTGGGAACCCAGGAAGACAGTAAGAGAAGCATTGGGAACATGGCCTGGAAAGAAACCTGTGAAAGAGCTTTTTCACTGGAGTGCTGCTAGGAAAGAGGTTTGGACCTGTGAGCACAGAGACTGCCCGCTGCTGTTTGGGGATCTGTGTGTGCACTGGGGGGGGGGGAGGACAGTTTTAATTAGAGTGGCTCTTGGGAGCCGCTCTAATTAACATGCCTACTGCATTTTGTGTATTCAGTGTCCCACACTTGAAAATGGCAGCACAGATGCTTTGACCAAAGCTTGTTCAACAAGTTTTAGTTAAAACACCCCCACTGCCATTTTGAAATGTGGCGAGGCTACTGAAGTGTTCCAGTTAGATTAATTGAATCTACTCCAACATTTCCTAATTAAAATGCTTCGAAGCAATTGTCCTGTACATTAAAAGCACTGTTTGAGTCCTGCTGCCATCAGGGAAACAGGACAGGTTTTTCATACTTTCTATAAATAAACAGGATTGCAGCACAGAAGCACTCAGCTCTCTAATCCATTTTTTCTTTTAACACAAACAACTGTCAAGCACCTGAATGCTGGCTAACAGCTTTGGCTTAAAAGGATAAAAATGCAGTTATTCAGGCACTAGTAATAAATTGTGGTAAAAGAGGGTGGCTTCTAAGAGAGGTTGGTTGCCTTGGGGAGTAGTTTTAAAGTGAAATGTTCTCCATTTATAACTTTAGAAAATTATTCTTCAGTTTTACACAGATGAACAGGTAAGGTTATTGCTATCTTTCCACTAAGCATATAAGTGATATAATAAGCTATAGTTGGAGGAAAGACTGAGATGGACGTTTGACTGCTTTAGGTATGGCGATTCATACTACTGGTTCAGTCTAGCTTTCCACTCCTGTTTTTCCATTTCAAGGTCAAGTGTTAAATGTATTAAGAAAGTCCAAGGGTGTAGGTTGTAGCCGTGTTGGTCTAAGGCCCTAGGCAGACAAGGTTCTTTGGGTAAATCTGGTATCTTTTATTAGACTAACTCAAATAGTTTTCAAAAATTCCAGCTATTTGAGTTGGTCTAATAAAAGATATCAGGGTTACCCGAAGAACCTTGTCTGCCCTGAGAGAGTACATAGTGACACATGAAAATAGTGAATAGAACTTGACTTGGGCCAGAGCTCCACAGCAAGTAACTTGCAATGGTTTGACAGAGAGCTGCTACCGCCAGCACGCTAAGCTCAGTGTTTTCCATCAGTTATACAACTACCTTTTAGTAATGCCACCTAATTTTTCCCAGTGTACTTGTAAGAATGTCAGGATGGCCTGTATCAGAAGCCTTACTAAATCAAGACTCTGCCTCTTCCTTCCCCATAGATCAGTTACCCTGTCAAAGAAGTAAATTAGACAAGTTGTTTTTGATGAATACAAAGTCTTTTTGGTGAAGTCCTGCTTTCAGAGCTGAAAATTCTGAAATCATGTCAGCCAAAGATAATTGAGCAGTCTAATTTGTTGGTAAATGATCAGGAGGTTTTACACATCAGATGGCTCTAATTCTGCCATCATCTTTTGTGATTTCTCTCTCTCCCTAAACACATCTACTACTCTGAATTGAAATGCATTTTCTGGTTGCCTGAGCCACCTGCTGAAATTAGTGGGAGCTTTTCCATTGTTTTTAATTGGCATTGGAGTGAGCCCTAATTGACCATGGCCAAAAGCAGTTTGAAAACATGTTTCTATGCCAGCAGGAATTCAGCTCAGCAATTATTACATCCTGACATAGCCACCTACCATCTCTGACCCTTAGAGTTCAAGTCTAGTTTTAGACTATATTTGTTCAGATAATTAGTAATTATTACATGTTATAGTAACTGAAGAGGATTTACAATAATCTCATCCTTGTTATTCTAACAATGCTAGTAATGGCAAGGGGGGAGGGGGGATTAAAGTAGCAGTTTGTCAATACAAAATAGTGTTTTAACATATCTTCATGGGCCTTCACTTACTTTTCCTATTTTATGACCAAAAGGGACTGCTGCCCTTTCTCTCTGCGATGGTAATTACTATACAATGCACAAGATCATAAAATATGTCTTGAAAGTGCTCAGAGCTCAAAGTGAACTGTTCAGCTTTTTCTTTGTCACCCTCTCATTCACTTTTTCTATTTTGCTTACCTTTGCTTTGTTCTCTCCCCTGTCCCCCTAACCTTGCTTCTTGATGAAATCATTTGACAGTCACCCTTATCCTCTGCTCAGCCAAATGGAGTAGGAGTACATTAGAAATCAGAAGAATGGCTTCCTACTACTGGGGTCTGGTTTTGTGCTTTCTCCAGCAGAGTTTAGGCTTCTTGAAAGCATGTCAATTGGTAACAGTTTCCAAGAAGCCACCTGGCCACTGGAAGTAACCAGAGCATACCAAACCAGAGTTACACTAATATATTCCTTGCTTTAGAGATAGTATTGGTAGGGATCCACTTAATTCACGGCCAGACAAAAGAATTTTCATGGCTTAGTCACAGCACAAAGAACTGATTTCATGGGCATTTCTTGGTAGCTCCACTCCTCACTGCTCATTGGCAAAGAGGTCCTGAGGCGAGGGTGGGGAAGAGGAATGAGGGGGTAGCTGCCATCTCAGCTGCTGGCTGCCTTTTGTGCCACCCTGTCAGCTGAAATCATCCCCACTTAGGTAGGCTGTAAGGCAGTAAAGACTGCTGGCTCCCACAAGGAAGTCAGCATTTTCTTTTATGAAGGTTTTAAGTTGATTTTGCAGACACTTGTGGCTTTTGCAATTTCCACAAAATCTGTGAAATTGTAAATTAAGTAAGTCTATAAGTACTGGTAGGTAGTATGGGAGCCAGCCAAGGTAGCTGTATATCTGACAGGCATGCGCAACCAGCTTTCATTCTCTTTGTGCCTCTAGAGTGCCCAAGATGTGCAAGAGCAGGGAGGAAGATCTAGCTGATGATTCCAAGGAAGGATTAAATTACATCTGTGCCATAGAGAAATGTACTTGTGCTCTGCTTGGTTGCATCTCAGATGTGCAATTTTTGTCCTATAATCAGTTGGTCTTCTGCCTGATCTCATTCTGAGATAAAACACAAGTCTCTGTGTGTGTGCATGGACGCAACATATATTTTTCAGGCTGAGTTTAGCAAGTCAATGCTGGAAGGTTTGTGAGTTTTTTTCATTGCAAGACTTAAAGGTAGATATTTCATGGAGTGGCTCTACACTCCTGGCAAACAGCACACTTCTGCTTAAGGTATCTTTCATGTTACTATTTTTTTTGCCTCCTGATGGGCTATGACTTTCTGCATAATATTTACTTTGTGTCTGTAATCACATCTGTTAGAAAGGCCGTTACCCAGCAGACAAAACTTCTGATGGCATATGGCTGTCTTTAATTAAATGCAAATACTCATGAAAGCATTGAGTGCTCTCTACTTTGGAGGCTTTTCCTTAATCCCCAGTGCTCCTCTTATTTTTATGTCTGCATTATTGTACAGTCAGAAAATCTGTTTGTATACACTATGGATGCAAAAAAACAAATCTGAAAATGTAATAATCAAGTTACCTGGTGTTACTTATCTGTATTCACTTTCAGCAAGATTTTGAGTACTAGCTTGACTTCCATTGTAAATTAAGTGATCCATCATGCGTCTCTATATAGACAGGTCCCTTGGTTGTCTTTTATTAAGAAATCAGTAGACTGAATCATGGTTGTTTTTTTTCTCATTGCAAGAAAGCCAACAGCATCTTGTATCAACAGGAGTGTTGCTTGTAAATCCGGAGAAGTGATTCTGCTGCTATGTTCAGCACTGGCAAGGCCTTACCTGGAGGCATGGCACCATGCTTCAGGAAAGATGTGGACAAATTGCAAGGAGTCCAGCACTGACAGAAATTATTAGAAGCCTGGGAAGCAAGACTTAACCCTATTTTTTTCAGCCTTTCCTCTTATTTAGTCTTGAGAAGAGAAGATGGTGGATTTGATAACTGTCTTCAAATATCTGAAAGGCAGTTAGAGAGAGGATAGAGATAAACTTTGTCTGTGGCTATAGAGGACAGGACTAGGAAGAATGGCCTCAAGCTGCAGCAGAGAAAATTTAGGTTGGAGATTTGAAAGAACTTTCTGACTATGAGTAGTTAAGCTACCTTAGAACAGGCTACCTAGAGAAGTGGTGAAATCTCCATCCTTGGAAGTTTAGTAGAGTAGATGTGTGACTGGAGTGGTTTAGTTAGGGACAGCGCTGCCTTGAATAAGGGGCTGGAGTAGACAACCTTATGAAGTCCCTTCCAGCTCTACTTTCCCATGATCCTATGGCTACATCTGCCATGTGGTAATTTGTCAATAATGAAATAACTCTACCAATTTGATTTTAGTTTGGACTCTACTTGAGTTCATGTATTTCCCAAGCATTCCGTCATTCTCCTTTCCATCCCCATTCTCCTCCCACCTTGAAAATGCTGAAATGGTTGTTTGTGGAATATTGGAATATTTGTTGGTGCTCACTATATTGCACAGTGATTGTCCCAGGGGTACATGCTTCTTTTCGAGAAACCTCAAAAGTAAAGGTTACTCACCTACTTCAGACTTCAGACAAGCAATGCTGATGAGAGAAACCCACGTGGTTCATCAGCCACATTTATACACAGCTGGGGCTGGCATGTGACATCGCAGATGATTGCCAGCTGGCCGGAATAAAAGCCAGCACCAGATAGCAAGAGAGGCTGCGGAGGCTCTCCATGCCAGTGGCAGTCAGCACTGGTGGGAGAAGTGAAGCCCTGATTTGGCAGGGACGCCCCAGGCAGCAGTGGCTGCAGAAAGCCCCCACACCGGTCATGGGCAGCACCAGTGTGTGGGAGGAGACCCCACTCAGGAAAGAGCAGGGAGAAGCACCAGAAACAGTGGAAGGTCCCCACATCAGGCACTCACAGCCCAGGTTGTGGGAGAGGAACTGACTTAGAGAGAAGTGGAGGAAGCTCTCAACAGGGGTAGAGCCAGAGCGGCATCGGGGAACACAGTCAGGCACAGGCTCTAGGGCAGAGATAGAATAATAAGGCAGTTCAGCCTGATTTTGTTTGCTTTTTTTAACCTGCCTTTTCTTTCCTTTGTGTCCTTCCTTTTTATTTCCTTCTGGCCTGTGCATACTCCTCGGTTGTCTTCTACTTTGCTTTGTGGTTCAATTTGTTTTATTTTCTTGGTAACCCTATGTTGAGAGGTCCTAGAGACAACTGAACAACAAAGGCCACTCACAAGAATCGACAGACATCCAGCTTTGAGCAGAAGAGACCCTCAGGAGAGGGGAACATTCAACAGACCCATAGTCCACTAGGAGAGGAAGGAGAAGACCCGATACCAGAAAGTGTGTGATGGCTAAGGATCATCAAGACCAGAGGGCCAGCTGCATCAGGTTCAGGTGACTGGTCGGAGGCTGGCATATGGAAGGTGTGTAGGGGAGGTGGAGCTCCATGAATATCCATCTGGAGGAATAACCAATCCCGAGGGACAGCCAATGGGCTGAAGATACACTCAAAGTTGTGGCAGGTGAGTTCTGGGGTCCTCCCCAGAGTGATCAGGGCCCCTGTCAGAGGTTGCATGAAGCCTTCCTGCACCCAATCACCAAGCAACTGCATCAAGGCAGTGCATGAACAGATACTCAGAGTGAGGCAGGCACGATGATGAACATAGGTGGATTAACGCAAGGGCTAGTGGGACCTGAACCCAGTGGCTCCTGCCAGTCAGGGATTCCTGGGTGCCTGGGTTCCATTGGGAAATAGCGGGTTTCACCTTGCAGGTGAGCAGAATTGTAGCCTGCAAGGGGCTGCTTGGGGCTGATGGAAGAGAGACACAGGGGGTGCACATGTGATGAGGGGATAACATAGTGCCCTAAGAATCAGTGGAAAGTTGGGTGATAGTGACGAGCTGATCACCTTTACTATCCGTCACAAAGCTAGCAAATCTGTCAGCAATACAGAAGTCCTCAACTTCAGGAAAGCCAACTTTGACAAGCTCAGGAGGCTCATTGTCGAGGCCCTAAGGAACCACGACTTGACAGGAAGAGGAGTCCAAGAGGAGTGGTTCTGCCTCAAGGGAGCAATCCTCACAGCACAAGGGATGGCCATCCCATCTCAGAGGATGTGGCATCCCCCAAGGCTCGTCCTTGGGCCTATCCTTTCAACATCTTCATTAATGATACGGACATTGGTGTCAAGAATGGACTGGCCAAGTTTGCTGATGACACCAAACTTTGGGGTAAAGCATCCATACCTGAGGACAGAATGGTGATGCAGGCTGACCTTAACAGGCTCAGAAAGTGGGTGGATGAAAACCTGATGGCCTTCAACTCTGAAAAGTGCAAGGTACTCCTTCTTGGGAAGAAAAACCAACAGCATGCTTATAGGCTAAAACAGTCTTGGAGAAGCCTTGAAGAACTGTGTCCTCGGCTACACGACAGTCCAACGGCTAAGAAATTGGCTCTGAAGTCAGACCCAGAGAGTAGTGATCGATGGCAGTAAATCATTATGACGCTCTGTGACCAGTGGCATCCCCCAGAGCTCTGTCCTTGGACTCGTTCTCTTCAACGTCTTTATCGACGATGTGGACATTGGTGTCAGAAGCTCACAGCCTAAGTTCGCCGATGACACCAAACTCTGGGGCACAGCGTCTACACCTTAGGACGGCTAGTGATCCAAGCTGACTTGGATAAGCTCAGTAAGTGGGCAGATACAAACCTGATGATGTTCAATACCAATAAATGCAAGGTACTCCACCTTGGGGAGGGGGGAACCTGCATAGCATGCTTATAAGCTCGGCAGTCCTACACTTACTAGCACCACTGCTGAAAGAGACTTGGGGTTCATGACTGACCACAAGATAAACATGAGCCACCACTGTGATGTCACATCTGGTAAAACAAAACCCTGACTTGCATCCATAGATGCTTCTCAAGTAAATCTCAGGATGTCATCCTCCCGCTGTACTGAGCCTTGATGAGGCTGCAGCTGGAGTACTGCATCCAATTCTGGGCTCAGCAATTCAAGAAGGATGTCAAGAAGCTTGAGAGAGTCCAGAGGAGAGCCACGCATGTGATTAGATGGCAAGAGAATAGGCCTTAAGAAGAGAGGCTGAGAGCCATGGGACTCTTCAGCTTAGAAAAGAACAGGCTCAGGAGGGACCTGGTGGCTGCTTATAAGTACATAAAGGCATCAGGATCTGGGAAATGTCTGTTCACCAGAGTGCCCCAAGGAAAAACAAGGACCAATGGTCATAAACTTGTCCATGACCATTTTTGGCTGGACATAAGAAAAAATTTCTTTATGGTCCTAGCCCCCAAGACCTGGAATAGACTCCCTCCAGAAGTAGTGCAGGCAACTACTCTGGACTTATTCAAGAAATGTTTGGATACTTATCTTGCTAGTATCCTTTGACCCTAGCAGATTTCTTGCCTCTGGGGCAGGGGCTGGACTTTGTGATCTTTGAGATCCCTTCTAGCCCTAACATCTTTGAAATCTATAGGCACATAGCCCAGAACACAGCCAGTTAATTTGGAGAGCAGCTCCCTGCAAGTAAGTGTATAGGGGAGAAGAGGCATGTGGGGTTGGGGGTCAGATCAAAGCCCTCATGGTTAGGGAGGGAGTGGGGCAGAGGCTGGTGGCACTGCCTAGTGAGGGTAGTGCATGGGACCTGGGGCTAAGGAAGGAAGCAGGAGGAAGCCATGGACAGCTTATCCATGTGGCGGGCCAGTAGGGGGCGCTCCCGTTTTGAGCCGCCCACCTCCCTGCGCCCGACCACCTTCCAGGCGCCGAGTGCCTCCCTTGGGGTGCCTCACG
>JAGPOW010003642.1:101576857-101614764 GCA_030014935.1 Caiman crocodilus | reverse complement strand
GGCTCCAGGGAAGGGGTCGGCCGGATGCGAGGCACCCCAAGGGAGGCACTTGGAGCCTGGAAGGTGGTCGGGCGCAGGGAGGTGGGCGGCTCAAAACGGTAGCGCCCCCTACTGGCCCGCCACACCCCTCACACTGGGTCATATTCCTCTGCAAGCCATTAGCACCTTACTTGCAACCCCCCTCCCCCCCTGGGTAGCTCGGGTATCAGCTGGGCACTCCTTTGCAGCCTTCTGGCTCAGGAGCTCTTCTCTCTGCCACCTACAAGGCCAGACTGCCTGCCCTGCTCATGCCATAAGCTTAAATGCCTCTCAAGACCTGCCCCTCCTGGTCAGGTGGATCCCCAGCAGGTGCAGGGGTTTCTAATTAAACTCTGATGGCTATCTTTCAGGGCAGCTTGTGGCTGCTGCTCTGGCTGCTTTAGCAGTGCCTTTGCTGCCTATAGCAGGGCTCTACCCTGTTGTCCTATTGCGGAGCAGCTAACACTGCAATAGGCACTCACAGCATCTGACCCCTGGCAGCCAGCTCATCATGGACAGTTTCCCCTACCCACTTGGAGGACTTGGCTACTGCTTTCCTCTTAAAATAACCAGATCATCTGGCTCTCTGTAAGGATAAACAAAGCAGTTGACACATAAATGCTAGTCCAGGTGATGGGGTAATTTTTGGGTGATATTTTTGTTCTCACAATTTCAAGTTCCAAATCAGTTTTCAGAGCTTTGTTGTTGAAGAACTGCTACTCCGCGGTTGGTGATGGCATGTCTAACCCTAGACTATTAGAGGAGTCACTGACCTGATGTCCTGTGGTGTTTCTAACTTCTTTGTAATAGAAGAATTGCTTTATTATTTTCCATAGTCAAAAAACAAGTGAAATTAGTTTTTGAAATGGGATACCATTACATTCAGAACAGTGATAGAAGGGTGCTTTCAGTCTAAAAAGGTTGAGAACCACTGAGTTAGGGATTCAGAAAATGAACCCCAGGGGAAACGTAAGACTTTTGGATAAGGATATGGGCCTGGAATGAAATTCAGGGGCAAATTGCAAGTGATAGAGCAGAAAGGATTCACTTTGGCTCATATAGATGAGAGAGTACACTCCCTTCCAGGACCTGGAATAGAAGCCAAGTTTCCTGAGTGTTGCCCATTCTTTTTCTATCATTAAAAAGCTGCCTGCCTTTGAGGCTGAAAACCCACTACTGCCATCAATTACTCCATCTGCTCAAGTGGCAGAGATCATTGTGGTTGATCTAAAGGTTCCTACTTGTTTGAATGTCAGTATGAAGCCATTTGATGAAATTTATACTTTTTCATTTGGCTTTAAATATACATGAAATGATGCACACGAAGTGTATTAAAAGAGCATGGAACCTGCAAAGTCAAACACTCAAAACTTAGTAAAGGTCAAAATTAAAATTGCCTCTGGAACCTTATTGCCTCCCCCTTGTGCCTAGAAACATTTAGATACTCTTTAACTACATAATTACATGCTATCTTTTTTCTACAGGACTCCTGCCTCATTAAACAATACATGTCCTTACATGCTGAGACCATTTAAGACTTGAATCACTTAAATCGTTTTCATGAGCTCAGTAAAAACACAACGCAAACATGCTTATCATTCCAGGATCCCATTACTTGGGTTTCCCTAATTTACATTACAAAGTGAGGGACGTACAGTTATTTTTTTAAGTCAGTCTCTTTTTACTATCGCCAGTCTTCAAGTGCTGTCAATGGAATTGGCACATAAATTGCTTTATGACTCAGTGGCTGGTTAAGTACCTTTAACAGAAATTAGTGTTTCTCTTAATAGCTTAGAAAATTTTGGAGAGAAAACAGATGTTCCTTACTGGAAAATTAAGTTAGTGGTAATTTCATGCTAAATTTTCTTTCCTTATTTTTGAACCACACGGGAAATGTCACATGGAAAGACTTCATCCTGGATTGTGGGCAGTAGTTTGGCTACTTTGCATTGTGCCAATGGTGGATTCTGCACCTGAAGCTAGAGCACCTAATCCGAGGCCTGAGTTGGTGGGGAGGTGGGATTGGTTAGCACAGTATAGCAGCTCCTGTGCTATTTGCATTCCTGGTGGTGAAGGAAAGGGGGCTGTAAAGTTTCTGTCTCATCCTTGACTGCAGCATTATCTCCATTAATAGTCAAAACAATTTCAAGCAACTTTTAGTCTGATAGAAATTATTTTAGACAACAGGACTGGCAGAAAGCCAGCCCCAGATTAATTAAGTGTGGAGAGAAAGGAAAGAGACAAGAAAAGATGAGCTCTGTGGTATTATCAGACTTTTGACCATCTCTTTGTTAGCTCCAGCAGGCAGTGTGGATTAATGCATTGCTTATTTACTTGAAAATTCTACTTGCAAAGGAAGATCTATTTATTTGCTAGAGATCATACTCCTCCCTTGCTTTTGCTTTCCATTTCCCCTGACTCTGGAAACTTCAGCAAAGGGATTTGATATGTCAGAACTCCTCAATATTTCCTTAGATGTTGGTTAACAGTTTATAGGAGGAGATGCAAACATGTTCTGACATGCTTTATTTCTGGCTTGGCAGACTTGATTCTCCTCTTGCCAGTGAACTTTTTATTTTTATTTAGTTAGTTTTATGGCTCTTTCTAGTTCTAAAGATTTCCTTTCCAGTTCTGTAGTTTCAAGTATCCTTTATTTATTTGTTATTGTTTAGAAACAGGCCCTATATGGCACTTTATGACCCTCAGGCTTGAGCCTTTCTTTGAAGTTCTGAAATCTTTACTTTTCTACTTCCACTTGCATTCATCATCTGCCCTATTTTAAACTGATCCATTGTTGCTGGGCAGGAGACAAGGACACAAATCCCTTAGGGCAGGGGTGTCAAACATGGCCCATGGGATGGTTCCAGCTGGGTTACCAGGAATTTGGGCTCATGGCTAGCAGTGGGTGAGGCCTGGGACTGTACAGAGGCCATGGTTGTACAGAGGGCCTATAACTGCAGGCACCTGTACACACCACAGGTTTTAATCCTCATTAAATTACATAGGTTTATAAAATTTAAATGTGTTTATTTTGGAGCATTGCACCTGTGTTTATAAGCAGTAGGTTTGCAAACAAATTAACTCGGTCTATCAACTGGACTAGGCTCACCAGGGTGCTTCACAGCTATAATTATCAGCTTCAGTGATCAAAAAAAGCCGATAGCTGATAATGTAATTTCTCTTTTTATCGGTGCCGATCCGATAGCCAAGTGATATATTGATGCACCCCTAATTAAATGAGAATAGTATTTCAGTAATCCTGGCAGCCCAGTAGTTTAATCCTTCCACCCTACAACGCCCACCCCACAGAGTGTCCCATAATCCATCAAGCACAGGAAGGAAAGTAGTTGTGTGTGGTCAGAGAGAGCAACATGCTGGAGAGGCTGGAGCTGTGGAACTTGGGGCAGGGGGGTAGAGATCTGACCTAGGAGCTCTCTTTGATTACTGAGAGGCCTTGTAGGGAACTATTGGTATGCTTAGCTATGTGGATGGGTGTGTGTAAGATAAAGAAAAGGACTGAACTCTAGCCAGGGAGTCTGCAAGCTAGCACTGATTGCCTCTAGGTGTGGTCACAACTGAAGTGAGTGATAACACAATGCTGGAGAAGTCCTGGGGTGCATTGTCTGTATTGACTTTGGTGGGACTTTTGAGTCCTCATGTCTTCGTAGCAGGTTTCATGAATGACTCAAGCCTCCTGAGGCTGGGGGGCCATGGCGACCACCTGCAGTGGCTTGGCAGTGGTGAGTGGGGACTGTCTACAGGTGGCCGCAGTGATGTCAGTGGTGAGGGCAGGCTGAGCGGGGACTGCCTGTAGGCGACCACAGTGGTGTCAGTGGGGAGCGGGGTGGCGAGCAGCGACCACCCACAGATGCCAGGGCAGTGTTGGCAGCAGCCAATCTCAGGGTAGGGTGGGGAACGTGGCCCCCCGCCATGCATCACCTATGGCAGGCATGCAAAGATTATTGCAGTGTTGCACTGTTTATTTCTGGCAGCACTATGGAAACAATCTTTTTTTATTCACCTGCTTCCATGAATGTTTGGAGGAATCGGCCAGTGGAGTGTTTGTTAGGTGTGCTTTCAGTGCTTTCCTCTGAGTGCAACATAACCAGTGCGATATAGATCTCAAGAGGGCCAGTGGACTATGGTGCTCACAACCATTCCTGACAATGTGGCAAGTTATTGATGCTCATATCTTCTTCATAGCCAGGATAGCTGTGATGAGAGGGAAGTCATCAAGGAGACCTAATTAGCTCTAAGACATCAAGATAAACTCATTACTTACTAAATATGCAGCACCTGCTAGAAAGAGAGTGCCTATTTCTTCAACAGCGGACCCCTATTTTAAGCTAGTCTGACTACTCTTAAGCACCTGTTTTGTAGAACTTCTCAATAAACATTTAGATGACCAGGTTTTACTCTCATGTTTGTTCACTTAGGCATACTTATTAATCTGTCTTATGTGTCCATGTGTAGGGTTAATCAATATTCCTTATCTTCTTTTTTTGTCTTTTCCAAGCAGATGCCCCAGTTGATTCCCTGGCTGAAACCAAGAATGTAAGTGAGGAGTTGTAGGTTAGGTTTATGGTAGGACATTATAAAACACAAGTAGCTTATAGTTCACTATACAGGCTCAATTTAAACAGCATAATTAATAGCCTCCCTGTGAGCAGAATATCTTTCCTTCAAATGCTTTAGAGCAGTATGGGAGTTTCATTCCACTTCACTATATTAAGCATATTTTCACTGGGTCCAAGTTCATTATTAATGGATTTTATTGTACTGCATTTAAAATGTCCCTGACTGGTTTAATATACTAAAAGGATCATACTTTTTCTTTGTTTTACTGGCAATGCTTTTGCAAAGATCATTGTACATTTTTAAATGTTGCAGAATATTTTACACCTGTCCCAAAACTTAAGAAATATGTTACTAAAAGGTCTCTTGCCTGAGTGTTCTGTATTTTTGTTCAAGCTATATCTTACTGGCTGTTCAAGTAAGTAAAAATCCCCTTGCATCTTAATACTTTTTAATTTAGGGGCTCATTGTTACTTACATCTGCCTAGTCTCTGGTTCAAGTACCAATACATTGTTTTTATGTATTATTCATTGATCAGAATTGCCCCTTCCTGAAAAAAAAAAGTTGAAATCTGAACAGCCAGCCTAAGTAATCTAGTAGGAGCTGATCTGCTTTCAGATGAATTGAAGGGAATCTAAAGTACTTCTTGTTTTTATGCAAGCAGGGACCAGAATGCAGGCTTTTAGTTGCAATGGGAACAATCCAAATCACTGCATCTAATTCCATGTCAATGTGCTTATGTAATATATGGAACTGTACAATGTAATGTTATTTAAAAATCTCTTAAGGATGTACATTTATGATGGTAACTCTGAACACCTATCTCTTTCATCTTAGATATGGTGTCACTAGTTCTTGCTATATTTCACAGTTCCTTTTAGTTACTAACTAGACTATGAAAAATTCAAGGAATGCTGAAGTTACTGAGCTAATCTCATGTGGTTATCTAAGGCAATTTTAAATGCATACTGTGGGCCTATAAAAAGGTTTTGATGAGATTGTTGCTTGGCAGATAATTTTGTTAAAATGTGTTTCTTACTCAAAGGAAAAACTTAAAGCTGTAGTAACTTGGCAGTTGCTGACTTCCCAATGGTGACCACTCCATGTCCTATAGTTTAAAAATAAGTATAATCCTTTTGAGAGTTGCAGAGATGCATCAGAGAGCAGAGGGAAATGTAACCCCTGCAGGGAGTGATTTGTGAAGCTCTACAGAAAATCTGTTTTATATTACAATACATGCTTTCCTGCAGAGATGGACATGGGGAGTCTCACAGAAAACATTGTAGACTTCAGTGGCTGATAGTGGTTGTGTGTATATAACCCTGAGTAAACATCTCTGATATTAATTCAGTCACGGTTTCCAGAAGCCTTGATTGGATCCTCATAAAGCTTTCTAGATTCCTTGAAGTCAAGGCAGAGGACTTAGTTTTAGCTAACCAGGAGGTAACAGTGTAACTTCATACAAGTGTATCAGAGACCATTCTAATCTACAGTGCAGTCTATTACTGAATATTTGGCTATAGGATGATTAACCCTCTGGCTACTCAGTACGCATGGATTTTACTCTCCTGCTTGTGTGAAGAACAGAATTTGCTGTTTCTGAGAGCATTTTAAAGTTATAAAAGATGAGGCACTCAAAGCCATTTCATATAATGAGGTGGGATTGCTCACAGCGCTACATTCAAAGAATCTGTGTGTGTGAAAAGTAACCAAAAAGGCAGATAATGTAATGTCTTTGATTCAAAATGTTTGACTATTTTGCAAAACTTTAAAAATAGATTTTTGGCCTAGTTAAGCTCTTTCCCCCAGAGATGTATTCCTGGGGCTACAAAAGTCCTGTTTAATAATACTACTACTACTACTAATAATAATAATAAAAATTAAACAAAAAGCTTTTTTCCCTTCTTTTTATAAAAGTAAAGGAGCTTTTTTGATCACGCAAAGTTCAGCTGCATTTGGGTTTCTACACCATTGGCTTGCTTCATCCCTTGTTTTTTTGGCCTCTGAGGGTTGAACTTATTACAGCGCAAAAAAGAAAGAGCAGCACATAGATGTATAATTAGCCTTGGTTCCTCAGAAGTTGCATCAGTTATAGCCTTTTAAACATTTCTAGAGCTTTGACACAAAATGGTTTGGATAACTGCAGGAATTATTGGAGCTTCAAAGAACACGCCTTGACATAACACAGCAAAGAGAAATGCATAAATAAGAGGCAAATCTTATTCCAATTTAAATTCATCTGGAATCTATTTGTTGTACTTCCCAAGTGGTCCACGTTCCTGAAAATGTTTGGAGAGAGAGAATATTGACTTCAGTGTTTCACGGATATGGATGTGACCGAGTAAGAAAATTGATTCAAGAGCATTTGTTTGTGAATATGAATAGTGTATTCAGCAATACTAGGTCTGGGGGCTGGTAATCAATAGCATGAAAACAAAACAACAAAATGACTTCTGTTTGCCTACTCATGAACATATTCCTGTCTTCCACTTCAGGACTCTTAGTTATTTTACCATGGGTTGGGTTCTTGCTGGTCCTCATACCACTGTGCAAGCTGAGGGAATAAAAACTCGACTTGCTCTTGGCCTAGACCACATGAGAAGAAGCCAGAAATGCTGGCTGGGGTGTGACTGTAAAGATGCTGCTCAAAAGAATGGAGGAGCGCATAGAATAAGTTAAATCATAGCAGGCAAGATGTACAGTTCGCAGGGTATGCAGCTGATGGGAAGAGGGAATTGAGGATAATGCTTCATCTTTAAAGTTCAGATCCAAAGTCCACCCCTAGGCTGCTTAGCTTGGTTAAGACATGCTTGTAGCCAACAATGCACAAATAAGGTAGCTAGCATCATGTTTTTGGTTCTCTAGCCTGATGACCAGGAGGTCTAGAGTATAGCTTGACCTGATGCTTCCAGATACCCTTATATCACTTACAGAGATGCCATAATTTATTCTGCCTTCAGAGTAACTGGAGAGCCCCTTTTCCTTTGCCCCTGGGGGCATTGATTCTTGCTAATGTAGTCGAGAAGGTCTGGCTGTCCCAGTATTGCAGAGTTTTTTAAAAACAAAACAAAAAACAAATGAGTGAAATTGGAGTCACCATTCCTATTCAAGGCATTCCCAAGCCCAGCTATAACAGAAATTTGAAGGAAAGAACTGGCAGAAGACAGGGTTCTTTTTTTGAGCCTAAAATCCTCTTCATATTTGGGATTGCTATGTGAGATGTATTTTACTGCAGAGACAGGGTCTGGAGCCCCATAACATATTGTTTGGTATACATGGGCTGAGAGTTGTTCTTTAAGATGTCTTGACAGTTTATTCATGGCTTTTTCACTGCAATTCTCAGGCTAGGAAGTGGATCCTTTCTGTAGTAGTCAGAAAGTATTTGTCTGCACTCGATGAGTCTGTTTCGCTTTTCCAAAAACAGCAGGGGGGGGAAGCTCCCTTCACTAGAGAATTATTTTATAGTTCTTAGTAGGATTGTAAGCTTTTGCTCATTCCATCTACTACTCTATCTCACTGTATATACTGAGATTCAGAAATGTGATATTAGCAAATTCTGTATCCTAATGCAAAGGTTGCCTTCCCAGAGGAATAAGATAAAGGGAAATAATCTGTTAATGATCAGCTGGGCACAGATAAGCCTATATGTGTGCGACTGGGGTCCCCTGTGAAAGATTATAGCTTGATGTTGGCCATCCATTTACTTTTTAGTTTGATCCTTCTTAATTTAACTCTATTGCTATTCCCATAGCTGACAGTACTTCGCTCTGAGAGGGAGTGCGAAGGTAGTAGCACATGCATATTGTCTTTAGGGAATGAACCCCTTGACAATACCCATCTTGCTGAGCTGTTATGAGCAGGGATCCTGGTTTTCTTAGATTTAAAAAAATCCCCAATTTTCTAATATAAAGAAGTAACCCCAAAACCACATTTTTCCATAATTAAAATGCACCACTAATATCTATCTATTTATCTATCTAGATATATATATAGTGGTGTTTCACTGTAAACAGAAAAATGTGACTCAGGGGTTACTTCTTTATATTTGAAAATTGGGAATTTTTTTAAGTCAGAGAAAACCAGGATCCCTGGTTATGTGTGACAGTAGCTCTAGGAGTCTCTCTGTGTTTCGTCCAAGTCCTGCATTTATAACTGTTTTTCTTACAACCTTGAATGTGATTCACTGGGAAAGGAGACAGCATGGCTGCCTCATTAAGGAGGGCATTCAACTTGGAAATACCTTCTTGTCCAGCTCTGCTACTGACTTCTTGCATGACTTAAACTGTTCAGTTCACTTGTGTGCCTCAACTTTTCAATCATCAAAATAGCGGAGGGGAAGGAAGAGGAGTCTTCTTTATTCTTTTCTGGATCCCTTGGTGACCTATGAAAGAGATTTTGAAAGCTTAAGCATTGCTATATTTTAATAGTAGTTGAGATGCTGTCAAACATGAGTATATACTTTTTTTTTCAGGTTTTACTCTTATACCTTTGGCCTTCTTGCATCCTTTCTTCCTGCCCTGGTTTGCCTTTCCTCACTGTGATAAACACTGAATAGGGCAGGATCCCCTCTTCATTGCTTATAAGGAAACTTCCATTACTTGGAGTGTAAGCTATTTAGGGCAGGGGCTGTTTTCTGTTCTCTATGTGAGTATCATCGATTACTGCACAGAGGGGTCCTGATCCATGAATGGATCCTTTTAAGTATTCAAAAGGTACATATAAGAAATAATAATCCATGTACATTTTTTGGCAGTCTGTGTGTAATGTTATTTGCAGATACATTGTTCAATGTAAATATGACTAGTAGTAATGTGGTTTCTGCAGATTTTTTTACCTCCCTTCCCAGATGAGTTCCTAACCTTTCTATATTTACAAATAATTTATGCTTTCATTGCTGAATTAACTTTTTTCTGCAGCCTGTGTGGCTTTATGCTAATAGCTTATCTGATTTTTCTGTTAAAACTCCCAGAGAGTAAGTAAGGTTATTTACACATGATAATATAGCATGAGGACTACAATAAGGCAAATTTTGAGGACTATAGTTTGCGTTATAAAGGGATTTGTTTTGATTACTGGGTTTTCATAAGGCAGCAACTTTATGAACTGGTTAATACTCCCTTTGATTTTTTTTGACTGTGGTAAAACCTGAAGCCCATCAGCTGTAGCTAAGCTCTAGGTCTGAAGAGAACTATTCCACTAAAGTATGTAATTACAGTGTCAGTTTCCTTAGGAAATTGTACCTATCTTGCATTATCCAAGTAATAAACTTCCTCCATTCTTTGATCTAGGAGCTGCCACTTGAGCTGTTAGAAGAGTCAGTATCTCTCTAGTTTTGAAACCCAGTGCCTTGGCAAGGGCTCCTGATGTAATTGTGATAAAGTTTTGAAAACTGTTGTCCATGAGTAGTTTTATTGTGTCTTGTTTCTACGGTAGCAACTCCTTTATACACACGGCTCATTTTTCCAGTTAGTCTTTTTTAAATTTGCATCAGATTCTCAAATGTAATCTGACAAAAAGGTAGGATAATTATGTACAGAGCTGTATTAGACCTAATGAGCCATTGGGATAGGATTGTGGAACAAGTTTGACTAATGAGGTATATGCACTGTTAATGCAAAATGTGATTTGCATATTTAGATCATATTAATGAATGCTTTCATATTATCAGTTAAGGGCATTTTAAATATCTATCTAAGTAAACAGCAAGGTGTTGCTGTTAAGGGTCCGTATCATATACGCATGCCTTGGGAGTATTGAAAACTAAGTGTGTGATGAACCTACTTTTAAGTGTGATATATGTGTTGCTAGACACAAAGTTTTGCTGCATATGGAAGTAGCACTTGTCTGCATCGCCTCCACACTACAAGTTGTAAGGCATTACATGAGTTAGGACCAAATGTGTCCTGCACCTACTAATAGCACAGCATAACAGTGTGAAACAATGTCAGAGGAGCAACAAGTTCAGAGCATACCAGGTTTTGCAAAGTTCTCCGCAGTTAATAAGTGCTGTTGTCTCATCGAAGAGAAACAGCACCTGGGAAATGAAGACAAACTATATATTCAGATCCTCAGGCCTTCCTAAGCCTTCCTTCCCAGACAAACTAGACCTCACCCCAATTTTGTAACTCTTCTGGAAAAAAGTCCTCCTTCCCCACTTCTTGTTTGTTATCTTCCCCTGCCCTTACTCCATTGCAGTTCCTTTTATTACAAGGGCCCAGTTAATTTCTCTCTCACTGCTTCTTAGCCCATTGGTTGTGGTAAAAGTCAAAGGCCAGAAGAATGCTTCCAAAAATTCTTGGGCCCAGACAGAAATTACATTTGTTGTATGATTGGCCTCCTGAAAGTGCTCTACAGCCATGCCGTGACTCATGTGCATGGCTGTAGAGTACTTTTAAAGTGGTCGATTGTGCAGCAAATGAACCCTCATGAAATGAGGGATTGGATGAAAGCGCTCATATTCCCTAAGGTGCTCCATGAAGGCTTTGGAGAACTTTAGGGAGCTTGTGTTCCCTAGAGTTAATCTGTCATGTGCTTCTCCCCCTACAGGAAGGCAGGAGAGAGAAGGGAAGGAGAGTGAGCTGTTGGCTGGGGTTTGCTCAGCCTAAGCTGGAAGGAGGGGAAGTGGATTGGAGACCCTCCACCTCGCAACCCCCTCCTCCCAGCTCAGGCTGGGCAAACCCTAGCCTCCAGCTCACTCCCACTCCCCTCTCTCCCCTTCCTTCCTGCAGACCGCAGTGCAGCTGGGAGAAGGATGGCTTCTCTATTGCAGGCAGGCTTGATTTCCCCAGCCCAACTTTACATAAAGTTCCATGAATTATAGCGTGGCCCCCTCCACCATGAGTGGCTGGTGCCTCCTGAATCTGGGGGACACCCACAGAAGCCACTGGTAGTGGCAGCCCTGTCAGGAGGGGTACTAGCTCTACCAACAGCATCAGTGTCGGCTGTTGGGGGGAGGGGGGGAGGCACATGCACCCTCGTGCACCCCCTACCAGTCACCTATGCCCTCCATCCCCTGGCCCAACAAACATTTAGCTGGTGGGAGGCACTCTAACTCATGGAACTGTATGTAAAACACCATAAGTTACAGTGGGGGCCTGCATATCTGTTAACACCCCTTACAGTCCTCTAGTGAAGGCATGGCAGGTATCACTTCAAACTAGAGTATGAAAAGCCTTCTCCTAGGAGTAGTCCCCTCTGAGCCCCACTCTGATATCATCAGACAGCTTCTTTGCCAGATGGTTTTTGCTCATAATGTAGAGTTGCCCAGATACAAGCAATTGTAACTTAACGTAGAAACATAAATGAAAGCTTCCAGCACAAAGCAGTGCAAGTAAATGTATTATCGATCTGTTCAGTGTCATTATGATGATCCATTCATAGGATCTCTGAAAATGACCCTGGACCCTTTTTGCTATTTTGCCTCTGCTACCACTGAGGTGTCACTCATATGTAGAATTAATACTGCTTAATTTACACCCCCTGCCTTTTTTTTTCTTTTTGCTTTAATTTACCACTTCAAGCAGCTTTAAAATTATGGTTGCAGGTATATTGTATCCATGGAGGGAGATGCTCTGAATTCTCTATTGTATTAGTTATATAATTAAAATGCCCATCATCACAGTTTCTAGGTACTCTTTATACCAGGCATAGGTTCCCTTGTATAGGCAACAATTATTCCCTTCTCTCTTGGAAGCTCCTACTTAGAAAGGTTCAGATCCCAAGAGATGTCAGAACAACCTTCCCAATCCATTAGAAAATGGCAAGAGAGAGTCTCACACTGTGCTCTGATGGTTGAGAGTGGGGAATTCATCATCTTACCAACTATGTCAGGTGCTAAAAATGGGCCACTTAAGCTAGTGAAACCAGAAAGAACTATTTTCTGAAAGAATAAGGGCCAGTCTTAAGAAGCTGTTGTGTTTCTCATATGCTACTTGTGTCCTGACACTGCAGCTTTTGTTATATTTTGAGTACATTTAATACATTTTTCACCTGTGCTGGGGCTACAGGAATCTTAAAGGCTGTGTAACACTTATTGATATTAAGTACTGAAATGAATGACTTGAATATAGCTAAACTATTGTAGTTTCCTTACAGTGAAAGAAAGCTCCTTTCAGAGCTTTCCAACATGGCTTAATTTCTGTAAAATATTGCCTCTGGTTAGCAATGGTCTCTCTATTTAGTATCAAAAATATCTAAAACTGTCATAAATGTTGAAGCAAATCAGTCATATTTAAAAGTTTTTAGGCCAACATTTTAAACTCAAAGCTTTGATATCATTAAGTTATCGAAATACTCAGACTATAGTAGGGAGATTATACTAATTATCTGATCAAATGCTGTCTCATAATCATTTTTATTGTTACAGTTGGAGTAAATAAATAAGAGCTGTTAAGAATTATATTTTCCAGCTACAGAGAACTTTAAGGGCACTTCTACATGTGAACATAAATGTGTGACGGGATTGAATGAGAGAGCCACACAGTCGCATCTCCTGCCATTAGATCCCATCACACTGTATTGGCAGTGCATGGGGAGCCCAATCTTGGCCTTCCTCTGCACCAGCAAGAAGCAAACTTCTGTCACTGGAAGGCCCCTCCCAGCTGTAATCTCCCAGCCATGGGGGTGCTCCACATACTCCTAAGGCTGGGAAGTTGGAGCCATGTCCCACGGCTGCTGCAACCCTGTATCTGCAGCTACAGGACACTGTGTCCCAGCAGCTGTGGGGCGTTGCTGGGACCCAGGGTTTGCAGTTGCTGGGTGCTTTGGTGGTCCCCTCAAATGCAGGACTCCCAGCCTCAGGTTGGGCATGGTACACCCTTGTGGCTAGGAGTCCAGTTAGCTGACAGAGCTCCCAGCTTCAGAGGCAGACCTTGCTACATGTTCAAAGTAAAGCTGGGTAGCAGCTATTGCAGATTGGAAACACTGCCTTAAGATGCTTAGCCAGCACAACATGGGGTGCCAACCTCAAAGTGCTCAGAACCACTGCACTTGCAATGGTATATGCCCCAGCAGAATATTGTGCTCCTGTACGGTCTAGAAGTTGTCAAACTAAAAAGCTCAAAACTGTAATTAACAGTCTGAAGAAACTCATAACAGGCTCCACAACTTACACACACACACACACACACACACGCGCGCGCGCGCACGCACACACACACACACACACACACACATTCACTCTGATGTACTCCCTGTACTCTTGGATATTAGACCAAGTGAAATAAAAAGACAGACTTGAACTTCATTACTGACAATAGAGGCAAGAGATGATGAAAATCACCTGCTCTGTCAATTGTTAACTGAAGCCTCCCAAATAGATGGAAGCTTAAGAGGCTCAAAAATCATAATTTTTTTTATACATAAAGCCCACAAGCTGCTGGAAGACATTAGGGATGCTGAACCAAACCTATCGGCAGCAATAGAGCGTCCCAACCTCTGGGAAACGTCAGATCTATTCCTACAGCATTGTACACCAACATTAAATAAGTCCCCCATTGGGCATGACCTTAACAGAGAAGTATAGGTCAAACTGAACAAATTGAGGTCTGGATATGGTTATTTCAAAACAACACTTCACAAGATGAACGTATTGGACAGCCCCCTGTGCAAATGCAGTGTCCAATGAACAGCACAGCCCTTACTAGAAAGCTGCAAACTTTACAAATGCCCAGATGAGACTGATCAAATCCGCACATTGAGAGATAATACCAGACAGTGGCTCATACAATTTGGAGGTTGATATCTAGTGCCCTGCAAAAAAGAGAACTGGATAGCAACCAGCTATAAAGTTAGCATACGTTTCCAAGGGTTGGACCTTTGGTGGCGTGGTAAGTACTCTGCATATGTATTTGGTTTCAGTTAATTGTGTAGTTAACCAGTTAATTGCTCAATACCTGTAATGAGTAGAGGGCCTGTCCAGTGTCCATATCACAAAACCCAACAAGACAGTTGTCAGTCTTGTTTGTAGTGTGAGCAGGGGGGACAGAATTAGCATAGCATCTGAATTCTGCTCTTCCCCATCTGTGTTAAAATTATATTGAGTTGTGACCCCCTCCAGATTGTTGTCTTCTGTTGGTTGTTGTATTACTGCTCATTATCATTATTGCCTCATCGTTAATAAGAATTTTGACAGCTTTAGTAAAAGTTATATTGTTATATGAGGTTAAGTGACACGACCATAGCAGAGAATAGTGAAGTAGCAGAGTAATTGTTAAAGTATGAGACATGGTTATAAAGAGTTAAAATTTTGACCCATTTAGAGATGAGTGAAGGGTCTACAAGCTTCCAGAAGCATCCACCAAAGTAGCCTTTTGATTGGTGGAAGAGGTTATATTAGACCGCACCGGAGAAGAGGGGGTGTGGGTCGTGTGGTGTCGGAGGTTGTTAGTGGTCATGTTATTGTGAGTGCTCTCTGAGGAGACAGAGACAAGCGTAGAGGCAGAGCTAGCCTCAACATCGAGTTGAGGAATTGGTTCGTCTCCGCATCTGTGCTGAGGAGAGGGTTTACTTACCTGAGGAAAGTGAGCAGTAGTGAGAGCTTACTTCCTTGTTCTCTCCCTCACATGGCTACTCTGGAGTTGTGGTTATCGCTTGTCCCAGCTCCAAGAGGCCCTAGTGTGACTAGGGATTACCTAGTTAAAATACTGCAGTACGCTGACACCTGGCTGCAGCCACCTACGTTGAATCGCTGCGCCGACTAATCGCACCATATTTGATTGTTTCACTGACCATCTTGCTGTATTCGCCTGCTCTGACTGTAACCATGTTTCAATGAATTGTACATAAGTTCATCTTAAAGATTGAGTAAGTAAATTTTCTTTGTTTCACCTTACCACGCCTCTGGAGCCTCTCACTCTCCCACCTGCCCAGGGCCCCGGACACACCTGAGTTGGCACTTCCACTCTGCTCGGGCACCTAACTTGGTGTGTAACCAGCGGAAGCCCCTCCATTGCCACCTGGAGTCCCCGGCTTCGGGTGACACCATCTAGTGGTGATCCCTTCATTTCAGGACTGAGGGAAAAATTGCCTGGGCAATGTGGGGATACCTGCCTGGCTGCTGTTGAGCACAGTGCTCCCCTGCCCCCTCTGCCTCTCTTCTTCCCCTGCCACCTTTTTTTAAGAAATATGTCTCTAACTCTGATAATTGCTGTCTGAAAAACTGACTTTTAAAGTGATTTAAACTGCAAATGTCTCTCTTGGATATTTAGCTTTTTCGCTGATCAGTTGAGTCTGACTGTCAATTATGCAACATTGATTTCAGAAGAATTAAAGTAATATAATATGGGGGAGAATCAGGCCTGCTGAATTTGTCAAAGTGTGAATATCCCTGGGTTACTGTAATTGCTACTGTTAATACCTCAAGAAACTGAAATGTTGTTCTTTAAAAAAATCCTCAGACTCACTAATCTAGTGAGGAAAAATTTGTATTTTGTTTTATTTTTTAAATAAAGCTGATGCAAATCCTAAAGCCTAAGAGAAGAGGCATTTGACTTGCATATGCACACACATGTTTACATTGCATCAAAATATCTTCAGGCAGTTGTACAGAAGTATAATTGGCCTCTGAAGCCAATGACTTGCTCATTAACATCCAGTTGCTGCACCTAGGTAGGTGGGGCAAGGGCAGGGGAAATGCAGACCCACAGGGACCCAGCGGCAGCACTGCTGAAGAGGAAGGGAGGACAAGGAGGGGGTGCCTCATCCTGCCATCCCACGCTCAGTTTGCTTTCTGGTTGCAGGAAGCAGCCAGCACAGGCAATGCATCAGGGAGTGCAAGGCACTCTGGGATTCACAGTATTGTACAGCAGCACTGGAGTTTGCTGCTTATGCTAGGGGAAGAGTTGACACCATTTTTTCACCACTGAAGTCAGCCTTTTGTTGCCCTCTCAATGTGGGCTTTAGCAGCAAAATATGGGGTGAAAGTTTCCCTGCCCCACTCCTCACAGCATGAACTCCATTGCACTCCACTACAGTTCCCAGAATGCATTGCATTCCATGACACTGCCCACCTGCTTGTTGCTCTTCCTGCATACTGCAAGCCAGATGGTAAGAGGGGAGGGCAGGGAAAAGGGCGAGAGAAGACTGTCCTGGGTATATTTTTCCTCTTTACACCTCTAAGTGCCACTTTAAATTAGTCATATGCAATAGTCTTCCATGATGGTAGATTATTTATTTTGGTCACTGATCTGCCTTTGGCTTTCCAGAGGCTCCTGCAATTTGCTGTCTTTAGAATAAAAAAAGGTACATTATCATTCTTCCATGACCTTTTTAAAGGCTATGTCTACAATGCATGACCTTGCCAGATCAATGGGTAGGTGCATGTCTGGGCTTTCGTAGTAAAGGATAATGCTTCTGGAATAATGGCGTCCTTGCACATGCAGCCACAAAGAAGCTATTAATCCAGCACTTAGATGCTGCTCTTAGTAGCAAAATGTGGGCCAACGTTGAATGGCATTCTACAAAGGGGAAGGAAAGAAGCATGGGCGACTGGTGCCTCTTGAGTCAGGGGGCACATACTCCCCAGCTACTAGTCAGCAACCGGGGTGGGGAATGGGATCTCACTCACCAAAAAGTGTCCGTGCCACTTCCAGAAGTGGCTGCAGCCGCTTCTGCTGGTGGCTCTGCAGCCTGGTGGTGCTCATGCACCACCTGGGAGCATGGCTGTTTCACCTGGTGGCCCTGCTTCCCAGCCACCGCTCACAGAGGGGGCACCAGTGCTTCTGTCTGCCTGTTGCCGAAGCGCTGGGCATGGTCACCTGGAGGTGCACCAGCACTTTCAGCTAAGCATCAATCCTGTAAAGGAGATAAGAAAACCTCCCTTTTCCTTTCCCAATTATATAAATCCCAACTATCTGACAACCTTCCAACTCCAAAAGAGATATAGTTCAGTCCAGTTTGACAAGTTTCAGTGAAACAAATTTAAATAAAACCAATCGGAGATAATTTATTAGCGTCTTAGAACCAGTGATCTATAAATATTGAGCATCGGCTGGAGGGAATTTTGGAGAACTCAGCAAATTCAAGAAGCCGTGCTGCCAAGCTTCATGCCACCCTCCTCCCACCTCTTGAATCTCCCTAGCCAGTGTAGATGAGAATCTACACTGCACTGTCGTGGGTAGCCAGATAGATTTTGGTGTAAATGTTTGTTTTCATGTTTTAAAGTGCAAGCAAATAAAAGGTTGGCCTGTAGACCTGTTTCTGCCTTATTTATCAGTAACCTACCCAAGGTTACCTGTAGTCTGGGTAACAGGACCCATTGTTATGGCTATATAGCCTGGTTTCCTGGACTAGCAAAGGATTCGACACAATAAACTATGTCATACTGACCTGTTCCTTTCCTGTTCTGTATTCCTAAGTCATTTAAGGGGTCTTTGGGGTGATGGCTGGGGACTGACAGAAACTTAAATATCCTCAAGAAGTAGTTAGATTTGTATTGTTAATGTCTTTTTTATTTATGTTAATCCCAAGTAAATACCACTTTGTATCAGCCACGGTGGCCACTGTACAGTTCCAAGAGATCTTCTATCGGATGCTCCATGAAAGCTGGCTGCATGCTAGGTTCAAAACTTCACCTGATAACTTCACTTCAGAACTTCATTTTGCAAGATATGCAGGTCAGTGGAGGAACTCTAAATCAGAGTAAGTTTTATAAGCTAAACTCAAGCGGGTCGAAATCTAGTTTTGTGACTCAAAATCACAAAAATGGAATGGCTATTCTTCTACTGGTCATGCTAAGTGTTATTTGTTGAAATAGGGACCGTTGAACACTTTTTTTTGCACTTTTGAATACCAGTATTGAGTTCTTATGGATTAGTGAGGGAGAGTGAAGGACTCTGCTGTTTCCCAGACTAGCACAAGTTTGAAGAGTACCAGAGAATGATGACAGTCCATATGAAATGAAGGTCTGGAGAGTTTATTCCTCTCTCCTGTCTCAAAGGACTGTTAGTGATCCCATTGTCATGCTGCCAAAATAAATTAACATGATTCACTATTTACTGTAATAACTATCAGAAATGAAAGCAGATGGTAATTAAAGTAATCCTTGTTCCCTGGTGACACATACAGCATGATAAAACACAAGTAAGGTGGTGGCAGAAGATCCTGTCTGGTTTATTTACTCATTGCTTCATTGCCTTATTCCACAGAGTGACTAATCTCCTATTAAATTACTGAAGAGCAACTGAGTTAAATTTAAGTGAATATTTGTGATGGAAATGTTAATGTGACAGTATCTGCTTGATATAAGCAAAATCTGTATTCTTAAAGAATCATCTGGTCTCTATTGCATCTTTGTGCGTCTGCTGCCATTTCCAGGTGAGCCCGTGAACACTGAAATTCAGCCTTCAGAGTGAATGTAATATCACTCGGCTTTATGTTGTGGGATGCTCCTTTCAAGGGAATGTGAAAGAACCTGGTGCATGGTAGGAACAGATATTCAGCATAAAGACCTCAGTGAAATCCCAGGTGTGGCCATTTTCAAATTTGAGAGAGAGAATGATTGATCTGTGTGTTTGTATCAATTTGAGTGTATTGCTCCCAACCTATTTCTACTTAGAGACATCTTTGGATAAAGGTTACATTGACCAATACTCTAAAAAGATTTTCTTTAAAATGAGGGGCTAGTTGAAATTTCCAGAAAAGGTTTAAATTCTTTGGCACGGGTTAGATGAAGGAGATCTGTACCATACCAGCATAAGCTCCAGGGAGAGTAGAAAAATAAGTGTTTCTTGGGGACCAATGCTCTTCTCCATATTGGACCAGCTCTTCTTACCAGTGTGTGGGGCTCTAGAGGAGGGGGCCTGGGTGGGCATTATCGGAACTCGGTCTTTCATGCTTTGAAAGATGACTACCTTAATAGCACAGAAGTGATGTTTTGTTGTTCAATAGGTACTAACGTTATGAGAAACAGTACTTTTTATATGAACTTTGGTTTGGTTTAATGGTTTGAACTGGGGATGAACAAGGAGAACAGGAGCCACTTAATTCTGTCTAATTTTGAATGCATTGAGTTTTGAGGTTCAGACTAAAATTAAAATTATTTGGTCTGGATTCCATCTACTTTTTTAAAATAGTTTATACAGCAACATAAATATAAGCAGTATTACAAATACAACCAGACATCCTCAGTCACAAACTAAGACTGGAGAAAGTAGTTCAATATAAGTTTGGGTTGGGATTGGTGAGATAAGCAAAGAAAGAAGAAATTCTGGATGAAAGTGAATTTTATGGAACCATTTAAAGGAAGATCAGATGTGCTGGAAAGATGAATACAGGGAGGCTGATTCAGACTCTCTTTAGGGGTTAGTCATGGCTAAAGATGCAAGACAAATGATAATGGAAAGGAAAAAAAACTGAGAAGAATACAGGAGACACATGAGATAAGAGCAAGTAGGTGGGTGAAAGAACAGTTTGGGATTTCTGACTCTTTAGCATGAGATAAAGAAAAGAAGCCTATATCGGGGTATGTTGCTTGAAGATCATTAGCATACTTAGCAGATGAGAAGAGGAAATTGATTTTGATTGTGGACCCATTGCATCCTTTTGAAGATGTATGAATATAATATAATCTGTAAGCTACCTTCCTCAGTAGTGCCAAAAGATCTTGTTCAAGATGGTTGAGTATTTGGGGTATTACCTGGGAGTTAGCAGACTGTAGTGCAATTTTCTGCTCTGTCACTAAGGTTAGGGACAGAAGTTACACATTAAACCAGTTTAAGTAATCAGAAACTGGTTTAAACCAGTAACAGAATAGAAATTCAGTGCACATAAACCAGTTTTAAAATGGCTGAGACTGGTTTAAGATAAACTTAGTTGAATGTAGTATCAGACTTAACTGATTTGGGTCAAACCAGTTCTTGAAACTTCTGGTCCAGACCCCTTCCTGTTTCAAGTTAAATCACAGTCCCCCAGCATCCCAGCATGCTTTCCAGCCCTGGGATGGGCTGTACTGTCTCATTCAGCAGAGAAGGATTGATGGGAGGAAGCTGGAACTCCCCTCCTCTCCCCCCCCACAAACCTCAGCTGGGGGCTAGGACCAGGGAGAGGGATTAAATTGCCCTTCTCCCAAATACAGAGCTGCCCTGCTAAAACCTTACTTCTAGCAGTGACTGGACTGTGGACTACAAATCCAAGATGCATCTGGAAGCAGGACGAGGAAATGATGAGCAGCCCTGCAGTCCTGCTGCTATAATTCTGGACTGCAAATCCCAGAGACCCTGGGGGCAGCAGGAAGAGGAAGTGAACACAGCCCATGCTGGCTACATGCCAGAGAGCTGTGCTCTAGCACCCCCAACCTTCTGGCCTGATCCACTGCACGTATGTTGCTGCATTTCCTGCTTTAAACCAAATGTCTGTTCAGTTGTTTCTCAGTCTAATCTCTGTGTTTTAGACTAATCTGCAAAGATTGAATCAGTTCAGCCTTGGGATTTTTGACTGCCTGTACTTAGCCAAAATCTGTATCTATCCTTGGACAAGTCACCTTAATTTCTCAGTGCCTCTGTTTCTTATCTGTATACTGGGGATAACAGCCCTGCAAGGTAAAAAAGTGCTTAAAGGATAAATGCATTACACATTGTGAGGTGCTCAGTTTTTGGCACCTACTACAAACTTGCACTTGCTTCTGGGGTATGGGGTGTCACTGCTTGCCAGCATAATCTAACTCAAGTGCTAGGATTGTTTCTCATTCTAGAAATCACAAATCACAGAGCCCCGGCTCTGTAGAGGGAGTCTCATTCAAAGGCTAAAGTGCAGCAAACTAAGAAGTATACCTGTGATAAAGACGGATACTATTGCCAAAGATTCTGCTGTTCCTACATCTATATCATGATGGAGTGTTTTACATGTGATGCAGTCGCTCCAGTAATATAATAAGAGAAAGATAGGACCAAAGAGATTTCGGTTTCCTCTTTTGTATGTATGACAATCAGAAGTTCATTTGCATGGAATAATCATAACAAACTTTGCTAAGTATAATGTAAT
This sequence comes from Caiman crocodilus, assembly GCA_030014935.1. Lineage (NCBI taxonomy): Eukaryota > Metazoa > Chordata > Crocodylia > Alligatoridae > Caiman > Caiman crocodilus. The sequence continues at coordinate 101,593,193 of JAGPOW010003642.1, read as the reverse complement.
AGGAACACTGTTTTAAACCACAACTCTTTCTGAGTCTTTGACTATGTGTTCTAAAGGAGAGGTCTATTTCTTCCTTATACCTGGTATTCTTTCACAGCAATTTTAGAGGGTCCTTTAGAATACAAAATGTCTATTCCTTTCATTTTGATCTTTGTAAATGATTTTAGACAAGAAATTTCAATCACTTCTGAATGTGCATGTGTTTGGAGAGAAGGATTTAGTCTGATCTTAGATGGTCAGAATGTCATTCTAAAATACGCTTTCCTTGAAATATATAACTTCATACACAAATCGATACAAATAAAATGGCAAAAGCTTGAATGAATAGAGGAAAAGGCCTGAAACTTGGCCTGGCTATGGTGGGCCAGTGCCTGAGTTGGACCAATTCCAGAATCCAAACCCCAAAACTGGAAGTTTAAATCTGAGGATCATCTTAGGAGAGATATGCAGTATCAAAAATGGCCAAGGCCCAAATTCTGTTGGACTTCATACGTTAAAGCCAAAGTTAATGGTAAAGTGGCTAAAGTAATATATAGGTCTTCCATTTAAGAATGAGATTCATCCTTGGGAGTTTTGGGATCTAACAAGCCTTAAAAAATTAGCATCACTTAGAGCTATTATGTCCCCTGGTTGCATATTAGAATGATGTGAAATCATAAATGGGCTAATTCTAATTTCAAAACATTCATCTACCTTCATTCCAAATTATGGACAGGATCTTTTAGACAGCAAATCTACTCTGAGTTTTCAGTTTACAATGAAGCCATAAATCATGTGAATTGTGTGTGATTTTTTTGGAATTGATTGATTTATTCCAGGGTATCTTATCTAAGTCTAAGAACTGATATCAAGGAAATCATTGAAGACAACAGGAATGTTAGGTACAGAGATGTCACATACATTTCCCCACAAATGATTTTAGTATTTAATGTTCTCTGCTAGTGATCTGAAGCAACTGGGCTGGTCAAAATTCTTAGGAGAATCCAAGTTCCTCTCTCTCCTCTCCACATTAAATTTCAAAGACAATTTTTGGTTATTTAAAACAAAATTTATGAAAAATCACTTTTTTTTCCTCAGCCAGTTCACAGAATAGTCAAGCTGGCTTCCAAAAATTTGGGAAGGAAGAAAATCAGCTCTGATCAGCTCTAGCTGTAAACAAAATCTGGAAACAAAAAAATACTTGAATGAAGGTATGAGAAAACGAAAGTTGGCTATAAATGTATGAGAAAACGAATTTGAGAATGTTAAAGTTTGAAACTGAAAAGTAGACTTTTCCCTTGCCATGTATCTCCTGAATTGATGAGCCTGACGAGAATATTGTCATTCAGGAAGTACTACTGAAACTTGGTGATGTCTTCAATCATGAGCACAATGGTAAAAAGACAAATAGTTCCATCTGCCTATCTGCCTTGGTAGCACTACTGTAAAGCCTTAAGCTGGATACAAGTTTACAGGTCTTGGTGAACTGCAGCCAACATCAAGGCAAGTGGTTTTTTTTTATAATAATGAATGCTTCCACTTAACAAGACTAAATGTATTTTTCACAATTATGAGTACTGTTGAAAATTCTCCAACAGTTATACAAAAAATACATCAGGCTTTGATTATTTGCGAGTCCAAGATACTCATGCAGAAACCATTTCATTTTTAAAGTTTCTTTCTAAAATTAAATTTGAGGATTTTGAAGATGTTTTTCCAATCATTTGCATGAGCAAAGCTAACAGTATTTAGTCACTATTTGTATGTATTGTCAAACTCAGCAGTTCACAGTATATTTCCTTTTAAAAATGTAAGCAGTTTTTCATATAATTAGCCAAAAAAACATATGGTAAAAAGCATAATTGATTAATTTGTTTATTTAAAAAAGAAGGTCAGTGCTTGATTTAAAATTTATCTACACATAAATAGTTCTAAAATGACTATTTGAAAAAAATAAAAGGCACTAATTTTTAGACACTTCCAACTTATCGTCTTTGGCTCCTGAGTTTATGGTGAATCCCAGTGCTTCTTAAATGTCTTCTTTCAATTTTCTTATCTTATTTTTGTATTGTATTAGATCCTGTGACTTTATAAAATAGAGAGACTGTTAAAATATTCCCGTTTTCATTTTGCATTGTGGCCCTAATTCAACAAGACCTGTAAGCACATGCCTAATTTTAACCATGTCAGTAGTCCTGTCAACGTCAAGTCAGGGGCATGCTTTAAGCACTTTGCTAAACTGAAGTCTGAATTACTCGCATTGTAGCAATTTCCCACTTTGGTGGTTACAATTATACTTTACATTAGGAGCCCAGTCTTTCAAAGACTTTTCTGCATGTATCTGTCATTTGACTGAGTTGTTATTAACAAAGACTCTAAGGAACCTTCAGTCAGATTACTGCAATTGCTGCTTTGGCAGCCCCTCTTTTAATCAATCTGTTTATCTTACAAATGCTACAAACTAAGAAGGAAAATGTAGGAAAGTTACATTTTTCAATATAAAAGATACACTTCCTTTCTAATTTAGCTAAATATTGGTGTCTTTTGGTCAAGAATAGGATTTAATAGCTATGTAAACTTTGACACTTAATGGTCACACACACATTTAAAGAGCAGGAATGCTGATAGGGAATTTTATTATAATAGATTCTTCACAGATATTTAACGAAAAGAACCACTCAAGGGCTGATGATGCAAAGCAGTCTTTGGGGAGTTATATTCATCTCACCTTGTCTCTTTTTAGAAAGGCAAACTAGCTATGAAGTAGTTCAGTGATTCTCAACCAGAGTACTGTGGCACCTGGAGGTGTTGCAGGAATCTATTAACAGTCTTATGGGTGCCACTCGTTATTAGCACTGTTAGGTGCTCAAATATCTAAACATCCTTTAGAACAGGGGTCAACAACCTCAGTATGCATGCCAGAGTGTGCCATGCAAAGGCATTTTTCTTGTCACACATGCCTGGGGTGGATGGCAGGGAATGGGTATGGGCTGTGCTGCCACAACGAGGATTGCCACTTCTTGTGGCTGTCCTACTATCCACCTGGATGCATGCCTGCAACCACCACCAGCAACAAGCCAGGCTGGGGCTCTGCAGACCCCGGTGCAACTGCTTGCAACCTCCCACCACCTACCACAAGCAGCCTCGGATGCATGGCAGGTGGCAGGGGCTTGCCCAAAGCCTGGGCTGACTGTGGCAGCAAGCTGAGTAGCAAGCTGAGTAGCAGCTGAGTAGCAAGCTGAGTAGCAGCTGCACCAGGGTCTGTGGAGCCCCAGTCTGGCTTGTTGCTGGCAACGGGTGCCTACCGACCTAGGTGGACAGAGGGGGATTGGCAAGGGGTCTGAACTTTGTTGTGGAGCACAGCCTGGGCCTCTTCCCTGCCATCCACCCCAAGGTGCACATGCACCCACCACCAGCAACTAGCCCTGCTGGGGCTCCGTGGACCCCAGTACAGCTGCTTGTACTTCCTGGCCACCTGCCACAGTTGGCCTGGGCTTTGGGCAGGCCCTGCCACCCACCATGGAGCTCAGGCTGCTCACAGCAGGTGGCAGGGAAGCTGTAAACATCTGTACCTGGGGTCTGAGGAACCCCAACCTGGCTTGTTGCTGGTGGTGGGTGCACACATGTCTTGGGATGGACAGTGGGGAAGGGACCTGGGCTCTGCTGCAACAAAAACCTGGGCTCTGCTGTCCCCTTCAGGCTCCCCTGTCATGCAAACATCTTCCAAGTAGAGGTTGTGGGTATTTTTGGCACTCTTCCCAAAAACATTGCCAACCCTTCATTTTGAAGATAACCTAGAGATTTTAAATTGGAATCCACAGTCTCAAAAATATTCTGATCTGTTGTAGCCTTTCCAGGTTCTTTGCAACAGAAGAATTGCTCTATTATTTTTCCATAGTAAAAAAGCTAGCGAAAGCTAAGAGAGCATTTTCTGATGCGTACCTTCAATCTAAAAAGGTTGAGAACCACTGGAGTAGCTATGCTGTACTTCCTCTGAGTGAGACTGCAATCCATATTTGAGACACTGAAAACTATCAGTCTATGAACTATCATGAATTTGAAAAAAAAATAGTGATCATAAGTATGACTCTAAGGGCACATCCAGATGAGTGTTATATGCTTTTCCCCAGGGACAAATAACAGCAATACAATATATGCTGCTGCTACTTGTCCCCAGAGAATACCCATGCATGCATGCTCTGGCATGTGGCAAGTTTCCCTGGGTGGGGTAGGGGGGGCTGGGGCTAGTACCTGGCCTGGCCCCAGCAGCCTTATCTGGGGTTCTGGGAGCCTTCTGGGGCTCCAGCAGTGGTGATCCAGCAGTAGAAAGCCTGGTCAGCAGCTGGAGCATGGCTCAGCCAGCCAGGCTCTGGTTTTGGGTGATGCGCACTGCCACCATGTGCTTTTTCACCCTGCTTTTTTCAGGTGAACGTTTTTTTTTTTACCCTGGGATCTCCCAGGGTCAACCTCAGTCCCCAGCCCCCCACAGCATATTAGCAGCATGGGGAACGTATGCAGCATCACTGCATACCACACATATGCTCATCTGGACCTGTCCCAAAAGTTTATTTAATGTTATTACTTCATTTATCCATATAAAAGTACATAATGTTTAAAGGTATACCTAGTTTATGTAAATGTAGCCTTTCCTCTACTTACTGAAGTATATTATAGGTACAGATACAGCATTCACATCCCCTAGAACCAAGAGCCTCCATGACATCATTATGCATAAATACACTAATTTATTTATATTAGTGCCAAGCTTGTCGTCTTCCTTTTTCCCAATGTTAATTTACCATGCCTACAGAGTAACACACAAGATATATGCTTAAATAGGAAAGGCTAATTGATAGAAGCTGTTTGGTTTACATAGATTTAGTTGGATAAATTGCATGTTAATAGAAAAAATCTCAGAGATAAGTTGCAAAGCTTATTTAGGTAAGTGATGCACATTAAGAAAAAAACAGCTATGAGGCACATGCTGGTTTGAGAATGGTATAAGGTTGTAATGCTATTACTAGGGATTCTTCTGCCTAATATGGATAAAATATTAATGAATCATTTCCCTGTAGATTATGGAAGGCTTTTGGTACTTTTTAAATTTTAGCTTTTCTTTAATCCTTCTATGCCCAATGGTTTTTGTTACATTATCAGTGAAGTACTAGAGCTAGAGTAGACATTCTCCTTTTAGTTTCCCTTGTTGCTCTTGTAGAACTAGAAGATTGTGTTTCCACCATTTAAATGAAAAAAGCCAGTGCCAGATTATTGTGTGTGTATGCATCTATACTGTAGCAGGGCACTAAGGTGCCTGCTACTTGGAGAGCTGGGATAACTCCTCAGGTGCCGGTTGCTGAGGCAACTAGAGGAAACTAATGACCCACACCTGCCTAGACGGCTGCAAGAAGGGGCAGGGCCTTGCTCCTATATAAACCGCAGGCAGGAGGCCAGGAGGCAGTTCCCTACCAGCAGCCAAGAAGGAAGGAGCTCTCAGTCATGGAAAAGAGGAGAAGCCGGAGGCAGGAGCAACGTCTCTCTGCTGCAGGATGAAGAAACCCCTGTAGGCTTAAGCATGATTATAGCCAGGTGGCGTCTGTTTGTGTTATGGCCCAGGGGCTTGTGTTTGTGATGTTGTTTGTTACCAGTGGTTTGAGTGAGGCTATTAGGGGCTGGAGGAGGCCTCGTAGGGGACTCTCAGCAAGGTAGGAACCCCAGCAACAGCAAGTGCGCAGCGTTTGGGATGCACAGCCCCCAGCCCCAGAGAGGGGCAGTTGAGAAGCTCCAGAGAAGGGGGCATTGCTGAGAAGCCCCAGTGCAGGCATGGTGAGCCCCAGAGAAGGGGGCAGCATTGTGGTGAGCCCCAGGAAAGAGGGCAGCATTACTGAGAAGGCCCGGAGAGAGGGCAGAGAGCCCAAACACCAGAAAGGGTGCAGAAATAGGAGAATGGGGCTGCAGAGAGCCCGAGCGCTAGAGAAGGTGTGGAGAGAGACAGAACAACGTCAGTCACATCTGCGACGCTTGGTGCGTGGTACAGGGGTGGTTGGAGCCACGCATGGGTCATAAGGCCTGAGTGTATGGAACACTCACTACTGTAAAGCAACTAAAGTCCACAGGAGAATCATGGACCAGAAGACAAAAGGCAGCCTCCCTATAAAATATATAAGATCAAAGTCATGGCGGGCAAGAATTGGAGGGTGCCATTCGGCAGCTTGACACGGTAAAGGAGGCAGCAGGGGAGAGCACAGAAATCCTGACCGCCCTCCTGCTACATATACATTCAGTGATACATAAATCATTGATACTATTAGACCTCTTTTCTGAGTTCTTTGCACGGATTTTTAAATGTTCCTAAAGTTTGATTTAAGTTACAGTGCACACCTTGGCTAGGGACAGAAATGACACACAAACCAGTATAAGTGATTGGAAACCAGTTCATATCTGTAACACGATAGAAGTTCAATGCACATAAACTGCTCTCAAAATGGCTAAAGCCAGTTTAAGATAAACCTGGATGAGTGTAGTATCAGGCTTAATTTATTTAGGTTAAATCAATTTATTGTATTGTATTTATTGTATCCCAGGTCCCCTTGGCTAGGGACAGACATTACAAATAAACTGGTTTAAGTGATTAGAAACTGGTTTAAACCTGTAACAGAAAAGATTTTCAATGCACATAAACCAGTTTAAAAATGGCTGAAACCGGTTTGTGATAAACTTGGCTGGATATAGTGTCAGACTTAACTGATTTGGCTGAAACAGGTTTATGTAATGTCTGTCCCAGACTCTTTGCTGGTTTAAATTAAACCAGACTCCCCCAGCATCCTGTCATGCTCTCTGGACTGGGAAGGGCTCTCTGCTCCACAGCAGGGCTGGCCCCTCTCCCCTCTGCTCCCTGGCTGCAGCTCCAGCAGAGACTTGCAGTCTGCTCCTCCCAATCCCCCTCACCATTCCCTGCTAAGCGGGAATTCCCTCTCCCTTCTGCCTTGCTGAGCAGTATTAGCCAGCAGACCATATGCTGGCTATGGTATGCTGTGACACAGGCAGAATCAACAGGTAGCTGGTAATGTCCCTCTGTTTTCTTAATGGGGTGATAAACACTGTTATCAATTGCCCTCAGGGCTAATCAGAGCATCCTGCTGGGGGTTGGCCATGCCCACCCCCCAGCTCAGTTTTATGGAAGGGAGAGGAGGTCTGCTGTAGCACCTCCTGGCTTCTAGCCTGAGCCATTGCTGGCATGTGCCTGCATTTCTAGAATGAAAAGGGAATGTCTAGCCACCTCCAAATTGGTTCAAGCTTTGGTTAGACTAACCTGCAGAGATTGAAACAATTCAGGCTCAGTCTTTTTGAATATCTGTCCTTAGTCCCCAAGATTAAAGTTAATTCACAGTCCCCCTGCATCCCAGGGTACTTTGCACCTCTCTGCCAAGCCTCCCTCACAGAATGGGTGCACTAGCCTTGGCCCAAGTTGTCTGCTCCAGCTGAGCAGGGAGGTGAGATCTAGTGCCCTGCTGTTTCTGGCCTGGGCCACTGTAGGCATGTGGCTGCATTTCCAGAATTAAAAATTAATATCTGTTCACTTGCTTATTGCTTTAATCTGTGCAATTTAGACTAATATGTGAATATTCAACTGATTCAGCCTCTGGCTTTTTGACTGTCTGTACTTAGCCCTTTTGTTCATGGCATTCAAAATAAACATTTTTGAAATATGCACGGGGACTAGATTATCAACTTGCGTCAAATGAACGTATCTTAACTGCAGCTGAATACAGTGATTCCAGCCACTGTTCTCTCTCTCTCTCTATATATAAAGGGCTTTGTCTGTCCGTGTGTCTGTCTATGTATCTGTAATGCTTTTGGCCAACTGCATGTGCATGGCTGAAATGGTGGGCAGTGATTGGCTGCCTGGGCCTGGGCTGTGCGGGCCCAAGTTTGAGCCACTGCCGAGCAAGTTTATGATGGCGGTGAACATGCCTCAGCCACCTGAGCAGCGGGGATTCCCCATGCCTCTGTGCTTGAGGGTGCCACCCATCCCCGATGCCCCCCAGAACAGTTGGCAGGAAGGGGGAGGTAGCAGGGAGGGAGGGAAGGGAGTGGTGCAGGAGGAGGTGAAGAGGGGGGTAATGGTGGCAGTTGTTGTTGGGGCTAGGTGGTGGGGAGGGAAGAAGGGTGGGTAGTAGGAAGGGGGCCCCAATAACAGCTGGCAGGTAGGGGAGGTGGCAGGGAGGGAGTGGGAGCTTTGTGGGCTTGGGTCAGTGCAGGGTGGGGGGAAGAGGGAGGTCATGGTGGTGGCTGTTGTTGAGGTTGGGCGGCAGGGAATGAAGAAAGGAAGGGAAGCATTGAGGTGGGGGTCACGGTGGCAGTGCCCCCTGCTGCCCAACCCCAACAACAGCTGGCAGGGATGGGGAGGCAGTGGGGAGGGAGGGAAGGGAGCAGGCAGGGGAGAGGAGGTGGAGGGTGGCAGCCCCTGTGCTGGAGGCCAGAGGAGGGGGTGGTGGAGGGAGTGTTTACGTGGCTGTCCCTGAAGTGGGAGCAGGAGGCAAGGTGGGGCCATGTAAACACTCCCTGAAATCCATTATTCTTGACAAGTAATTAATGATAATATAAAGACTCCCACTTATGAATTTAGGATTCCTTGAGTGATTTTTATATTCTTAAATTTCACTATTACAGTACTTTCATTGTAAGTGGTATAACTTTCTAGGTTCTAGATCTTGTTTTCTGGGCACTATATCTTGTCCATGCAGGAGAAATATATTGCAAATTAAAAAGTTACTACTTTTGGCTAAAGAGAGAGGGAGAATTCCTGATCAAACAGGCACATATGAAAGGAACACTTTTCTTTCACAGATCTTTTTCTGTGCCATTACCCTGTTCTTTGATAGTTTAATTGGTAAAGTAATGTCTATTTGATATATTAACAAACCCAATGGGACCATAACAAAAAGTCTTTTTCATTACTTGTATTTATTAAAATTCTGCACTTTCCCTCCTCAGCCATTCTAAATTACAACACCCTATCCCGAGTGTGAGTATAGAAGAGAAAATGAACAGTTTTGGGTGGAGCAGGGAGAGAAAAATTGGTATTGCCAGTGCATTAACAATTGGTTATCATCCCTGGTGGGTTCGGCAGTCCAACTGTATTCACTGAGGCGCATAAGCAATCCTTAAAAATAATATTGCCCTTTAAACCACTTTTCATCATTTGAGTAGAAATTACACTAAATATATGCTTTAGTGGCTTGCTGCAGCACAGAAGAAAATACTTACTCTACTTTTCCTGCTATTCTGGTGTCTTAGGTATTATAAACTATTCATTTGAAAAAAGGGTTTTATTCACAAGATCTTGAGCACTAGCTGTTTCTATAAGTGTTTTGACTCACTGCTGGCCTGTATACTCATACATAAATGGTCTCCCTTTCCTGGGAAGCATCTTTGGACCATAGGCTGATGAACAGGGTAGCCTGAGGTAAGGCAAGATGTCCCTATTTTTAAAAAGATGCAAGCGTATGACACAGCCTTTAAAAGGGGTTTAACTCCATTCCAAGAGCAGTATATTTGCCTGTAGATGAATCGGTGCTACATTGGTTATGTCTTCAAATGGCTGCTGTAGAGCTTACTCTTTACTCATGCTTTCAAATGTTCAGCCTGCATATTTGGACACAGATGCCAGCTTGCAATTTGCACTTAATTAATACACTGAACATCGCCTCTATGCCAATGGCCTTGGTCAGATCTGTTGACTAGAAATGGCACTATTAGCTTTGGCCACTTGGTGGCACCAAGAAATAATGCAACTGTTGAAACCACAACAAAAAAAAAATGGAGAGTGGCTGTAGATAACACCACCCAGATTACTGCCTTGTGGCTTTCAAAAAGGAAGATATTGAGTGAACAGTGGTGTCACAGTTGTACTGTACATCATGCATGAATAGTTTGAGACTTTCAAGAGTACAGAAATGTCAGTTCAAATGTTATGCCTGCACTTAGATATGAAAGAAGACCTTTCTCCCTTGACACTGAAACTTACAGAATTTATTCCCTAGTAACCATTTCTCTCATTTTATAAAACGTGTCGCCGGTTAAGTAACCACATGCTCCCAGGCAGATGTTTTTATTACAACTTAAATTTAGGAGGAAAAACCCCTAAAGTTTGCATTCCTAAATTGCTTTCTTTCCACTCAAAACTCCTCATCACAGTCAATGTATTTTGTCAAGGAGAGTTCACGACGTTCTCTATATAGTCCACCAGTGCATACATTACATTTCCTTGATTTGAAAGTACAATGTAGTTTCACATAAGAGTTGACTCTCTCCAGAGGTTGAGTTTTACTGACTGTTCTTTTCCTCTTGGCCAGAGGTAGCAAGGGAAGTACAATGCAACAGTATTACATATCTTGGGACCAAGATTTTTTATATCTGCTTTTTCATGTTAGCCCATAGCATGGAGCAAAATGCTGTTGAACCAGCTCTTATAGATGATGTAATTATTCTGATTGAATGTTCCTTTCCCCCATGCCTTTGATTTAGTTTAGTTTTTTCTTGAATTGAACCAATGTTATGTTTCTTTTCTCTTTTGCCTGTGGATGCTTTTTCTGGCTGGTTTTGCCTTATTTTCTTTCCAAATCATGTACTTGCATTCAGGTATGTGTCATATGTATGCAAGCCCCTTAATGGTGGTGATTAGTCTAAGTTTTTAAGATGGTGATAGCTCTCAGAATTTGAGGGATTATTGCACAGGAACAGAAATAAAGGGGAATATACTTCAAAAAGCTATTTACTTGTTTAGTTTTGGTTGTGGCATTTGCACTGGATAAATACAGAATACTTTTAATTCACATCAAACTATTAACATAACCTAAATTAAACTGTCTATATAAATGGAAAGTCATATCTAGAAATTTTGGTGCCCTGGGCAGAGTTGAGAGCAAGGGTGGATCCTGAGCAGCTACTGATGCTATTACTGCTCCCCAGGGGCTGTTTTTCTGGTGCCTTCCCTCAATTTGCATGTGGATCTGGTGCCTCAGTTGCACCATCCTAGTTCTGCTACCGCATCTATGGTTATCTTTGCCTACATGGCTTTTTAGTTCAAATATAATTTGTTTTATAACCTTACCTTTCCTGTTGCCTCCAATAGAACATCCTTTGGTAACTTTGGTTTCCATTCCAAAACCCCTACCATTAGGCACAGACAAAAGTGACAATTTTTGCCTGATCTGTTCACAGAAAGTCATTTATAACCATGACCAAATACAAGTGCACAGCTGCAGACTGCTCAAAAATAGCTAATCAGGCAAAAATCTGAATCTTCGTTGCATGATGATTCAGATGAAGACGTTTCAAAACAGAGCATCTTCTGTAACTTCTGTCTGCACTGCCTGCCAGGCTTGTCACTGTTTGCACAATGGGAGTGGGGAAAGGGAACAGAGGGAATTCAGTCTTGGTTTTTTTTAGCCCCCACTGGTGCAACTGGTGCCTCCTGAGTTGGGGGGGGTGGGGGGACGGGACGGGACGGGCACTTGGCCCCACAGCAACCAGTCAGTGACCTGTAGTGGTGGGTCCCCCCCTGGCCAATTGTACCAACCCGGAAATGCCAGCGGTGCACCCGGAAGAGCCAGGGGCATACCTGGAAACGCCAGTGGTGCTTCTCCAGGCACCCCCACTCCCTGACTGGTGCTTTCAGGGGGGGCACCGGCACTCCCACCTGCCCCCCACATTTGTTGCCTAAGTGGGGAAAGCTGCCTGTAAGGGGTGCTCCAGCACTCTCAGGAGGTGTGCATGCATCCCTGTACACCCCCTATGCATTGCCTCTGGTTGGGGGTGTGGCTCCAATTCACCCACCCCACCCTCCAGTGCTGGCTGGAGAATCCCTAGAACAAACTCCCTCTGCTCCATTTCCCCCCCCTCCCATTATGAAAACAGTGAAAGCTCTCAGGGAGGAACGGCCATTGCATAGGGAAACTGGCTGCAGGCTCCCAACAGCTAGATTTCTCTCCTCCCCCCGGACCCAAAAGTGAACTTGTTTGGTCAGGGGTAATGTTATAACTCAGAATGCTTCCTGCAAAGCATTCTCAGTTACAGTGGGGAGCTGCCCTTCTGTCTGTGCCCATTATTACATTTGTAATCCCTATGTCATTAAGATATTCTATAAGCCCTTTTCTTTTGAGCTTGTCTTTTCTTGCAAGCTACATTTTGAAATTATAAATTGGTGCTATCAAAGTGTGTTCTCATGAAAGGAAGAAGTGGTATTGCTCAGTTATTTAAAAATGATTTCTCGTTCTTGGTTTCCTTGTTTGAATCCAGCCTGGGTGATTGGAAGTTGTTATTACTAGATGGCGTTTAGGGATTCACGTAAAATGAGTCAGAGGTCTCAGGCCAGTTCCTAGTGAAGCAGTGCTCATGATAATGCATAGTGTAATCACAGCTGACAATAACTGAGACTCATTTTAGCAGTCTCCCTAGTGAGACCAAAGATTGAATCAGATGTCAAGTTCTTCTCAGCCCATTCAGGTTACTATTAATCACTTCTTGCGAAAGAAAGGGAGATGCACAGACCTTTGTATATTTATCATGTGTTCCTCTGTTTACCAGTTTTTTGTATCACTAAAAATTTAAATTAAAAGAGGCCATTAGGAAGAACAAACATGAAATAAGACAAAGCAAAAATAAAGTGCCTTGAGGGAAAATATTGAGCACCAAGAAAGTGCTTGGTATTATCAAATATTAATTACAAAATCTAGCCAAGTAAACAGAATCATTTCCCAGACCAGACCTCTTGTATTTGAGGGAAACCAAATCATTAAAACCCTTACTTAGAGAAGAATGATGGGAAGAGGGAATTAGGCAGCAGCTACTAAAGGTCAGGCTTTTCCAGAAAGATCATGAGAATACTGCAGCCCACCATATTTCACACACCCAACAGGTAGGGGTCCAGGACTGAATGCAGCAGATAAAATCATATAAAATAAGGCAGGAAGGGAACTTGAGGTCCTCTGGTCTGTCTCTTCCTCCCCTGTCCCCATCGCAAAGCTTGATCAGCCAGACTTAAACAATTCTTAAAGATGTTTGTCTAAATTATTCTTAAAAATCTCCAATGATGTATATTTTGGAACCTCCCTGGATAATGTATGCTTGGTCTTATCTACCCAAGCAATTGGGAAATTTTTCCTAATATCTCATTTACATTTCCCATGTTGTGATATAAGCTTATTACTTTTTGTCTGAGCCTAAGTTCAAATCTCTACTCTTTTCAGTAACCTTTATATCTTTGGAGTCTGTTAGCATACCTCCCCTCAGTACTTTCTAAATTAAAGGAACATAGTTGTTTGATCTCCCCCTTAAGTAATGTTCTCTATACCACTTGTTATTTTGGCTCTATTTTGAATTCCATCCTCTTGAATCACATCTTTCTTGAAATATCCTGACCAAAACTGGACATACTACTGTAGCTGAGGCCTTAGTAGGGCTGAAGGGCTTCACATACCTTGTATATAACACTACTGTTCAAACAGCTCAGTATACTTTTGACTTTTTTTCTCAGTATGATGATGCTGACTCACCTTTACTTTGTGGTCTAAGGGAAACCCCGGATCCTTCTCTGAATAAAGCTAGTTAGCCAGTCATTCCCTATTTTGTATCTGTGCCCTTCATTATTCCTGCTTGCATGTTGTACTTTTCACTCTATTGAATTTCATCTCTTTATTTTAGACCATTTCTCCAATTTGTCAAGACCATTTTGAGTTTTAATTCTGCCCTCCAAAGTGCTTGCAATCTCCCTAAGCTTTATATCACCTGCAAAATCAATATTTACTCTTAATCATTTCAACTAATTAATGAAAATATTTATTAGTACTGGACCCAGGAACAACCCTTGTATAACTTGAACTTTTATGATTCATCTTTCCAGTTTGAGAATGCAGTGTTAATAATTACCCTTTGAGTACAGTTTTCTAGCCAGGTTTTATCCATCTTACAATGGTTTCTTCTAGATCATACATAGAAAGAATTGTCGAAGGCCTTACTGAAATTCAGATACAACACAGCTACCATTCTCTATTTTCAAGGCTGGTTATTGTGTTGTGGAAAGAAATGTGTTGGTTTGACACAACTTGTTCTTAAATCCATGTTGGCTCTTACCACTTTACTACCTTCTATGTCAGAGGTGGGCAATTATTTGGGCTGGAGAGCCACTTAGGGAGTTTTGGTGAGCTGTTGTGGGCCAGGCCAGCACTACCCGCTGCCAAGCCCACTACAGCTTACCCAAACTCCTTAAGTGACTGTCCAGTCCAAATAATTGCCTAAATGACTCTGCTCTGGGGCCCAGCCCCATGCTGTCACTGCCCAGTGTCTCCAGGGGAACTGGCCTGGGACCCATGTAGGAAAGGTATGCTCAGTTGAGCAGATGAGTGGGGCAATGGGCACTCAGGCAGCTGCATCCAGAAACGGGATGGGTCTGGGACTGGGTCTGGGAGTGGGATCATGGGGTTAGGGCCTGGGGCAGAGCAGCAATCCACTCTGCACACCCCTGTGTGTGGAATGAGCACCCATCACAGGGATTTGTAGGCAATGGATTGTGAGACCTGCCTCGGGTTCCAGCCCCATTCTATCATTGCCCCATGATCCTATATTCAACCCTGCCCACCCATCCCACTCCTGGATGCAGTTCCCCACCCACCTGCGGCTCCATCTTGTCTGCACAACTGAGTGTGCCCTGCCTGTGTGGGTCCTAGGAGACCCTGCCTGCCTGCTCCATCTGGCACCCCCAGCAATGGGTAGAGGGTGGATGGGCCAGGGTGCCCAGCAGCAGTGATACTGGCATTGACAGCTGGAAGAAGCCACAGCTGTTAAGGAAGCTAGGAAGCAGAGTCTGACTGCCACACCACCCTGGCACTGCTGCATGCCTGGAGGGGCAGCAGGACTAGCCACATACTCCATGGCCTGAGCTGCCCCCCATGCCGGGGCACCCAACCCCATCCGAAGGATTTCCCATAGATTGGATAAAATCCATTGGCAGGCTGGATGCAGCCTGCAAACCTTATTTTGCCCACCCCTGTTCTAGGTGGTTACAAATAGATTGTATGATCATTTGTTCTAATATCTTTTCAGTAATCAAAGTTATCCTGACTGTTCTATGTTTCTTTAAGTCCTCCTTTTCACCCTTTTTTAAGGACATACACATTTTCCCTTTTCCAGAACCTCCCCACCCATCCTCCAAGTGTTCTCAGAGGTACCTGCTAATGACTTTGAAATTGAACCAGCCATTTCCATAAGTATCTTAGCATAGAATTCATCAGGCATAGCTGCTTTAAAAATCTAGTAGTTTTTCCAAGTAGTCTTTACCTTGTTTCTCCCCTATTTTAGCCTGAGTTCTTGCCCATATATCAAAATGCTGATAGTATTACTCATCTACTAAAGTTAATATTTGTAGAGAAGACTGAAGCAAAAGGTATTGATTACGTCGTCTTAGCATCAACTGTTAGCTTTCCTTCCCCAGTAGAGAGGTGGACTAGCTCCTTGGATTTCTTTTTGTCCTCAGGTTTTCTTGCTATCTTTTATATCCCTTGCTAGATATTTTGATGCCTTGGCCTTCCTGATTTGGTTTCTTCATGCCCTTTGTACTCACCATTTATGCTTACCTTGATCATTTAATTTTCTACTCTTTGTATGATTTTTTTTCTTGAGCTTCAGGTTACTGGCTAGCTTATGATTACTAGGCAAGTTAGTCTCTTTACTTTCATTTGCATTTCAACAGAAAATGCTGTTGCTTTAAGAAACTGCCAACTCTCTTGAACACCTTTCCTCTTAGACTTATTTTCCTTTTCCTCATTTGACCACCCCACTGGGTCAGCTCACCCCAGCTCTTCAATGCTCACATGCTTCTCCTCCCCCTGGCTGCAGCACGTGCTTTCTTTTATCCGCATCTCTGGATAGCTGCTCATACAATCAGGAGTTCAGAGTGAATTCTCCAGTCACCTTGAGCCATATCCATGGATCATGGCTAGTCCAATCAGAAGTTCAGGTTGAATGGTCTAATCACACTTCAGTGTGATGCTGTGGGTAGTAAAGCTAGGAAAAAAACTGGCTTGCATCCATAGATGCTTCTCAAGCAAATCCCAGGATGTCATTTTCCCCTTGCACTCAGCCTTGGTGAGGCTGCAGTTCATAGATTAATAGATGTTAGGGTCAGAAGGGACCTCAATAGATCATCGAGTCTGACCCCCTGCATAGGCAGGAAAGAGTGCTGGGTCTAGATGACCCCAGGTAGATGCTTATCTAACCTCCTCTTGAAGACCCCCAGGGTAGGGAAGAGCACCACCTCCCTTGGGAGCCCATTCCAGACCTTGGCCACTCTAACTGTGAA